>BMAW01030510.1:19394-35939 GCA_019974015.1 Nephila pilipes | reverse complement strand
TATATGTATATATATACACACACACAAGAGGTGTTGAAAAGAAAAGGTGGTACGAAACGTCGTTTCAATTTAACCGTTGACATATTTGCCTTTGCCACTCGAAACATCTGGGGATGCGAATGAAGTCTCCGGCGTGGATCGGAGCACGCGCAAGAGAGATCAGTGGTTCTTATAAAGAACACCATCCAATTGACGCGATATAGCGTGTGAGGACGTGATAGGAATTCACATTGCAATAATCGATGATTGAGGAGCAGCAAGGGATTATCCGATTTCTGATAGTGGAAGGTGTTAAACTGGCCTCTATCCATCGCCGGATGGTGACAGTATACGGGGAAGAACATGTGTCGGACAAGCCAATGAGAAGATGGAGTATCCGTTTTTGTGCAGGCCGTGAGACTTTGGTTGATGACAGTTACCAGGCCAAGCAAACACAAACATCACGGCCGATCTCATCGACAAGGTGGACGACCTAGGGAGAAGTGATCGACGTGTCACACTGCGAATGTTGTCAGTAAAGGTGGATGTCGGGGTTGGAACAGTATGGACAATTCTTCACGACAGGTTGTGTTATCGGAAGGTGTATGCGCAATTGATTCTGAAGCAGCTCACCGACCAACAAACGGAACTGGGTATGGGGCTAGCACTTCAACATCTGTTTCGGTATTATGAAGACCCCGTCGTCCTGGAGCGGATCGTCACAGGTGATGAGAGCTGGGGCCATCATTACGAGCCAGAGATAAAGCTGTTCAATATACAGTGGAAGCATGCGTCTTCACCTCTCTCGAAAATGTTCAAAGCTGTGGAGACAGTAACAATGTGTTGTTCACCATTTTTCGACGTTCTAGATCCGCTACTTGTTGAATTCCTGGAGCACAGAAGGACCATTAACTCCGATGTATAGACTCCGATTCTGAGACACTCAGTTGCCTACGCAGTTACATTTATAACAAAAGATCCTGGTTACTTAAAGAGGTTGATAATCTGTACAATGATAACGCGCGTCTACACATCTCCAGGGTCGCACACGCGGAACTGGCCAAGTTCAAGTGAGTTCAGCTTGACTATCCTCCTTTCCGGCTGAACATGTCGCCCTAAGATTTCTATGTATTTGGAACCCTGAAAAAACATCTGAAAGGGAAGCACTTTAACTCGAACGACGAATTCAAGGACGCCGTGAAGTTCTGGGTCTCGTCACGACCACAACAATTTTGGGAACAAGTAATCCTTCGGCTCGTTAATCAATGGGACCGTTGTGCTCAGGCTTATGGTGTACACTTTGAGTAAAGTTTTCATTTATACCGACAGCGTCGTTCCGTACCTTTTCATTTGAACATCCCTTGTGTGCATATATATGTATGTGTTGTATGTATATATATATATATATATATATATATATATATATATATATATATATATACCGCACAAAAGATAATTTCTATATTGGCATGAATGCCAACAGACATGGAAGCCTTCAAAACTTTAAGGAAATGTCCTAGACAAGAAATCAAATCTCCAGCATTACAAAACAGAACGCTTACACAACGCATTATTAAGTCTTGAAAGAGGCTAGGGATATCAACAAAAGTGTGTTTGTTCCTGAAAAATGTAAAGGTTGCACAGGGCGACAAACCGTTTAGATAGAACAGGGGTCATCACGAGTAGGTGAATGGCCCCCCTCCCCCCGTTTATACCTACAAGGAAATGTAAAGGAAAAGAAATGTAAGCAAACCTTTTTAACTGTATATTCATATTTAATGAAGCATACGTTTTCTAAATTTAGGGAATTGTTCTTAAATATAATGACTTAACTTAAAAAAATGAAAAAAATTAATTTTCCTAGTATAAATACCCTTTTTAAGACAGATATATGCACAATTATAGCTTTTGGTATACTTTGTTTTCAATTTAATACTAAATATATGGAATTTCTACGGGATTTTATGGTAAAGTTTCAGTATATCAAAAACTTTTATTTTCCCTTTTCCCCTCCTCTGCGTTTTATTAGGAATTTTCAAATAGAAATTCATAAATCCAATTCGATGTTTGTAACATATTTATAAATATGACTGGCCCCTATTATTGATTTAACATATAGCAGATTCGAAAATTTAAACATATATGGAAATAACAGGAAATATTTTGTTATTTTTAATGAATGCATTTTTTTACAAATATTGGAAGTTTAATATATTATTGGCATGGTCGATTAACTAGTATAGTTATCTAGTGCAGCAAGCTTTAGTTTTAAAACTTTCTATCATAATAAAATAAAATGTATACTAACTATAAATAAATATCCTTTTCTAAATTCCGATTTAGGTAAAACTTAATGACTGATATTCAAATGTCCGTTATTTGTGTTTTTTTTTATTATTTTTAAGCTGATAATACAGAGAAATTATAACATCTGCAGAACATCATAAAGTACCTGCAGAAAGTGATAAAAACGAGAACAAATTCTAGCATGCAGCATAGAAAAGCAGTGAATTTTGTCACCTACGACTATTGATTCTCATGAAAGACACGCTATTTTCAGATTTAAAAGAAGTATAATTTTTTTTGCCTCCGGAAATAAGTCTATTATTATGCACGTAAAACTCTTATTCTTTTTAATTTGCTTTACTTAAAAGTAATAATTACATAACTTGAAATAGTGAACAATTTTCAATAATAGGTAGTTATGCGAGCATAAAATCGAATAAACGTTTTCGGAACTTTTAAACTTCTAAAACTGTTAGGCAAAGATAAAAGATAATGTATGGCTTGTATTCTTTTGTTCCTCAGAATTGGCAAAGAGTCAAAATAAAATAACTTCCAGACAGTACATATTATGTGATTATATATTCTTTTGGGGCAATATGAACATTTTAGTTTCTAAGGCTCAGTTTTCAAAGTTATTTTAATAAAGAAATACTATAGCATTGAAGTAGTTCAAAAAAATGTTCTGATCTCCTCCCCCCTCCCTCAAATTTTGTTTTTCATTTAGTTTCTCAAATTCTATTTGTTACTCGATGTTTGTTTCTGTAAAAAAAGATTTTCGGTTTTGGAAAATACAGAATTTGCATGTTTACATATAATATTAGAACATAACTTACACGGAATATAAAACGCATGACTTCTTGAAATGGGTGAACGGAGAGATTGGCATCTTGTAATCAATTGATCATTTTACATATGATTATGAAAGGTTGTTTTATATTTCGATATCAAAAGCGATTTATTATATTTTTTATAAAAAAATAATTGATATATATATATATGAATTTTATTAAATTTAATCGATATACAAATTTTCGGCAAAGAAATTTATCATGATTTTATATTAGACAGATAGTATAAGTCCTATTCTAAAAGTACCAATAATAATTTCATTGCACTTTCTGGAACATTGCCAAAGGAAACAGATGGAGAGTGAAAATGAAATTCAAGTTTCAGTTGCGTATTACAACGGTTAACAAGTGGTGTGATTCGTATTAAATTTGATTATATTGTTACTGTATTTACTTTCTTCTCTTATATATGTTTGATTTTAGGAATTTTATAATTTTTGGCTAGTAACCATATTATACTATAATTAAATGCACTAAATTGTGATGGTTTGATCAATAATAAGGTCATAAGCGCATATTATTCCTATGCAAAATATGGTGTGTTATATAAACAGTGTTAATTACAATATTTCCATTATTCCAAATTTTGCGTATCTTTCATTTGGCTTTCTCTTTCAATTTTCCAGTTAATTATTATATTTTACTTTTTGTTTTTAAATCAATTTTATTTTTTAGTATGTTTAAACAATTATAATAATTGTATATTGGTTATATTGATTTTTCTTGTTTGTTTTTAATGATTTCTTTAAATATGAAATTTTGAGACTTTAATGTATGATTTTATAGCTGATATGTTGAATTTGTTTATAATTGATATTTTGTGAATTATAGATTTGATGCTCTGATAATATATATATATATATATATATATACTCATTGCCATAAGAATTTAGGTACCAAGAAAGATTTGTCAAAACAAAACAAAATTTTACATATGTAAGTATAACTTTGATGTAAGTAAGTGATTACTAAATCAAAGCAAAATCATTTATTGCAGGAAGAATTACAAACTTACAAACGAACGGAAGTTTTCGTACTATGTTAGGATACCTCTAATATGTGCATGATGTGAATGTATAAATACATGATGTGAACGGTCGGGTATTAAGGCATGCAAGTCCCATATGATGCCCTACGACATCTCGTTCCACAGATGCTGTAAATCGTGCCACTCTCTAAAGGGCTCTCTCAAAACACATACTTTTTATTCTAATTAATGCATTTGAGTTTAATTTTTCGCTTGAAGTTTGAATGCCATTGAGTAGCAAATTATAGCAATTTGAACAGTTGGACGCCTTTATGAAGGAATAATCGATCGTAGAACTGTTGGAAAGCAGATGCTCATTCCATCGGATTGCGCATCATTTTGGTAGCATAACTATTACAATTCCACGCTATTGGTGGAACTGCGTACAGGAAAGCTATCGCACTCGGGTCAGGAAGAACTACTCGGACTAAAAGAGTCGTCCGGCAAGCTCAAATCCCATCAACTGCTGCAATGCCGGACGTTATATTAACATCGATGTCTTCTGTCCATTATCCAATAAGAGCCGGTACCGTTAGCAGGCAGCTACATGTTTCTGAAGTGCTTGTATGAGATCATAATGAAGATTCCTTTAACACCACGGAAACGTCGCCTGAGACTACAGTGGATTTCAGGAAAGAACAGTAGAGATCAATATTGAATGGCAGCGGGTCATCATTAGCGATGAGTGCTGCTTTTGCCATGGTGAAGGTGATAGCAACATCTGTATATGTAGATAACGTGATAAGCTTTTCGATGGACAATTTATAGTTGCTCGTCATGATTCCAGACAGCATGATGTAATGGTATGAGGTGCGATTTCGTATGATGCCCGATCACCGTTGGTCTTTATCAAAGCCACTTAGGCGCCATTTTAGTGATGTCCATCGACCATTGGCTATTCCTTTAATGAATGCCTATTCTATTTTTCTATTTCAACAAGACAATGCTCGTGTTCTTACCGCTGCCATCTCAAGAACTTTCCTCGCAGTCAAAAATTCTATGCCGGGGATAACAATATCGTAGACTATTGAAAACATAGATACCGTAGACCATTTGTTGAGATTCTACCGCTACCTCAAAATTTGTAAGATTTACTTACCTAAGTTCAGTAAGCAAAGGTTGGGTTAAGTCAATGCAACGTTAAGACCATCTATGACTCCATACCACGGTGTGTCGCAGCTTGCATTAGAAATAATTGTTATCCAACTTCCTAAATAAAGTGGAAAAAAATTTTGTATTTTGGTCAATCAATTTCAAATCACCCACGCTCAGTTTTTATCTATTTTTTGATGTCGGGGAGTATTAACTTACTTTCAAACATCATTTCAATTCGATTGTTCCTGAGGCTTACTTTTTGTCGGAGAGTGTAGTAGTTTGGAAAAAAAGAATTATTTTAAATTGCGCATTTTGATTTTTTATTTATCCTTCAATTTAATTCAGATAATATGAAAAATTCTAATTATAATGAAATCTGACTATTATATCTAGTATTTTCACTGTATGATACCATTCCTATTAAGTTTTATTATATTAATAATATTATTATGCTATTATTATCATATTAACATAATACATTTTATTATGTTAGATTTATCTTATCGTGTTGATTTCCTTATTATTATCAAATTAATTTTACAATTTTTATAATACTGATATTATCAATCTTATACATTAATTTTATAAATTTTATTATATTGATTTGATAATTTTTTTCTTCATTTTATCACAACAAATTTTGCATCATTATTAAATTATTAACATATTATTTCAGTTAATATTATATTATTGACATATTATTTCGATTGTTATAATATTATTGACATACTATTTCTGTTATTATTTTATTCATGTATTACTTTGTTATTATTTTTATATATTATTGATGTACTATTATTATTATTATTATTACGTTACTATTTTACTATAATTATTAGTATTATTATTATATGCTTTATTAACCAAAGATTCATCAATACTTTATTCACCAATATATAGCTAAATTAGATTTATTTCACTTGAACGTACCTAAAAATTATAAACTTTTTTTCAAATAAATCCACGATTCCTTCTTTACGATCCTGTGCTTCAAATATAAGTTTTGTTTATGGTTTAATCAAAAACGTTATACGGATCAGCAAGTAGACGTTACTGTCGTAACAAAATTATATTAATTCTTGTGGCACTCTAGTATCTAGACAAAACCTTAACATATAGTAAAGAATATTCCGTACTTTCCTATCCAGGAATTCGCCTTGTCGATTCAATTATCCATTGCCATTTTGTTCCGAAAATAATCGGTGTAATTCTTAGAGCTCATGTCATAAAAGCTTCGAAAGTTGTTACCCGCCGTGAAACGAGACAGGTAAGAACATGGCTATGAAAGATTTAACAACTGTAATGAAACAAATATTAATACCTAGTTCACTTTTCAGAAAATGTGTCTCTTGTGTCTTAATTATGTGTTGGAAAAATGTATCCCATTTTACGATTCGATGGAAAAATTATCCTCGGTTATAATTCCTGTAAAATAATATTTATTAATACGTTCATCCAGAAAATTGATTTTTCGAGTAGGAAAGATATGTACAATTACATATTTTAAAATTTTATTTTGTATATAACGACACGTATTATGTATGAGAGATAAGGTTCAAGACTTAAAAAGTATATTATCAAATATGTTTTGCGGACTAGAGGAGTGTTTTATTGAGTTATTTGACGCCAGGTGACTCAAATAATTCGTTTCGACACAAAGATTAACGCTATTAGAAGCGAATGTTTCAATATTTCACTATACAATAATATTTTCAGCTCCAATTATCATAAATAGTTTTTTTAGATTTTAATTTTTCATTTTTAATAAAACCGATATCTGAGCGCGGTTGCGCACTGTAGCGTCAGTGGTCGTGTAAGAAGTTGCGCTGACTTTCCTCAACAAAAACGCCAGAAATTAGAACGTCTTTAAAAATTATTCCGAAAAGGGAATACATTTTGTTCTAGTTGATAAGAACATTGCAAAAAGTGACCGTACAAAATTTCTTCGAAGTCAATGATCGGGAGCTAGTAACGTCGCCAGTACTCAAAGTCAATTGTCTTTCCCGCCACAGGGTTGAAAAACATCTTCCCGGCCGGGCAGGAAACATCACCCACCGAAGTGGAGAACCCTAGAACACTAGATAGTAGTACAGCTTAGAACTACTGATAGCGTATGCTTCCGATTCAAAACCTTGCCTCTATTTGTCTAATTTAATCACATATTTATCACAACTAGTTTTTCCCGTCTACAGCGAAACTCGAGACAGCCGATGACGTCAAATGGAAACTGCCCCCCAAACGGTATTCATTACATCACAGAGGGGATGTACATCCTTAACAGTGGTGGCTGGTACAGAGACCTTCTCTCCAAATATCGTTTCGAATGTTTCGTTTCCTCACGTTGATGCTGGAGGGGAAGTACGCGGCGGTGGTCCACAACTACAACGGCAGAAGTTAAAACGTTTTAATTACTAGCCCGAAAGGGGATTCCCTTACGTTCTGTTTATAAAAGCACTGTAAAAAGTGAACATGCAAGCTTTCTTCAGGCCCAATGGCCGATAGTTCGAATCGCCTCCGGTTTTTCAAGTTTATCAGCTAAAGAACTACTTAATTTCATCTACAGCTGCACAAAGTTAAAATACATCTCCCGAAGACAGGGGAAGAAAACATCACCAGGTAAAGATTATACACTTATTGCGGTCTTATATTGCTTGTTTAATTCCTTTTGGGACTAATGTTTGGCGCGCTTACGAGCTGTTTTTTGAACTGTAAAACTTCTTTTAGAATGTGTTCAATATTTAAATTGCGATTTAATAAATTAATTAATTCCAAATGAGTGTTCCATCACCTTAATGACTTTCATGCCCGTCCAAATTACCACTTGCTGACAGACTATGATGCTGTTGAAAATAAGAAAAAAGTCTGAAAAAATTCAAACTGTTGAATTGAAAAACACATTTGGATGTAACCACATTGAAGCATATGCACAGATAACGTTTATTCGTGTTCAGAAATGAACAATTTGAGCCATCTGGTGTCAAAAATATGTTAAACCTTTCTAAAAATTCTGCTTGTGAATTTCTTAAAATAAATTTATTATTTATGAAATATAGTGACGTACAGTTCCTTTCATATTAGAATCACTTTTTGTTATTCTTTTCGCGAATCGAAAGACGTGAAGAATTACTGTAACAAAATAAGAATAATCTATTGAAAATTAAAAAATATATTTATTTTATAATTGATATACAAAAATTAATTCTTCAAAACTTTTTTAAAAAATCCTTACAAATTTAGTTGCTAGAAAATATCTTTATCAATTTGTTAAAAGAGGAACTATATTTAAATAGAGAGTTCAATTATTAGTATTTTTAATTTAATATTTTTCTTTCCTTATTTATATTTCATACAATTTTCAGTTCATGTAACATTTTAGGTTTTTTCATAATAGTAGCTTTTTTTATCTTAAATATAAAGTATTAAATTTTATTTACATAAAAATAATAATGAAGCATATTTTACTAGTTGTACACCTAGGAAATGTGCAATTTTTCTATCAGATGGCGTCATACATATATTCTTAAGCGTAGTGATTTGACAAATATATACATTTTGTTTGATTATGCAGAATCTAGAACAAACCATGCATATGAAACATTGTGACAGTACAAATTCATAATCTTTATTCTGCTTTGAAAATATGAAGTTTTATATCAAAAAATACCGTTTCCGGGGAGATTTTGATTCAATATTTCATGTCAAAGAAAACTACTGACCATCTCAAGACACTTGTGAACGTTGGTTCAATAGTTAGTGGCCGCGGTAGCCTAATGGCCATGGTTTCGGATTCGTGGCGGATGGTTATCGTTCAGTCGTGGGTTCGATCTTTGACCGCTAAAGACCCGCCGTGTAGCCGGGGCTGAAGCACATTAAATTTGTCGGAGCCTAAAGTCCTCGCGTTAGTGTGGTGTGGAAGTTAGGAGAGAGGTTGCCAGCTCAGGTGTAATATATTGTAGTTTATTTTTTATGAACGCAGGGCTTGAAATAATTGAAACCTATGGTGCTTATATGAAAAATACCAAAAACAATTTGCTATAATTCTACACACTGTTTTCCTTTTTATCATAAAACGAGCATTAATATATTGTATTAAAAATGATTATAAAGAATGAGTCGGTTGAATCCTATTTTAGCTGAGGCCGCAATAGCCTAGTGTTCTAGATCGTGGACTCGAGGCCGGCATTATTTCCGTCGAGTCATGAGTTCGAGTCCTGATGCCTCTGAAATTCTATTTTGTAGCGGAGCTAACGCATATTAAATCTGTCAAGGTTCTACGTCCAAGTTAATGTGGTGTGGAAGTTAGGAGAGGGAGAGCCTATTCAGGTGTCGTCCTGCTCACCTGACCAAGGTTAAAGATTACGAGCTCCGTCACCGATAGCCCTCGTATTGCTTCTAGTGTGATGTTACTAAAAACTAAACTCAACTAAAAATTGAGTTCGATAGATTCAAAACAGGTGATTTTGATATAAAGACATTCCTTTGAAAAAAATCGTCAAAAACATTTGACGAAGCAATGTTGTAAGCAATGTTGAATGAAGACGACTCAAAATTAACCACAATTGGTGGAAGTATTGAATGCGACTCAAAACATGTGTTAGCAAGCCTTTGTGCGCGATGGGAAAAACTCAAAAATTAGTAAAAGGTCACATGGTTTGACTGAAAGACAAATGAAGAATAGAAAAGTCATCATCGAACAGCTGCTGAAAAGAGTTAAACTAAGAGTTTACTGTACCGATAAGTAAAAGGTAATAAAAAATCGATTTATTTTAATAACCCCAAGCAAAGAAAATGATGGTTCAATACAAAACAACCATCAACAGCAACACCAAATCATTTCGGAAAGAAGAGAATGCTTTCTGTTTGGTGGGATAAAAAAAGGATTTGTTTATTATGAGTTTTCAAGCTTCGTAAAAGCGTAATGCTACCCATTAAGGACAAAAAAGGATCAATATGATCCATGCATTGATCACAAAATTCCAGAATGTGCACAAAGATATGAGAAAGGGATTTTGCTACACGCCTATATACCGGATCACACTACAAACCTTTTCAAAGAAATTTTAAGCGAATTCGATTGGGATGCATTACCTCACCCACCATATTTGGTGGCCACGGGGTTTGCCTGAACATGGCCAGCCAAATTTTTTGCGAAACATCCTCCTATGCTATCAATTCAAAAATAAGCAAGCTCAGGCGTTGGTTCCTGCTGATCTGCCAAAACGAGAAGTTTTTGCCTTGCAATTCCTTGCTGGAATGAAAGTGTAAAAAGCATGGCCTTGTAACATTTTGAAGACAGACGAAGCCCATTTTCATATTCAAAGTTCTGTGAGTACTCAATATTTCAGAATACTGGTGAGAGAGAATTCGTTCCAATTGCAACCATTGCTTCTTCATTCTTCTTCACTGATCAACTGCACTTCTATTATGTCTACTCCATTATTCAATTACTAGCTGATACCCGCCCGCTTCGCTGGGCAGACGATAATATTTGAATTTGGAACCTATACGTCAAATATAAAGAAAAAATTTTAATTTTTAAACGATAATGATAATCTAAATTTAAAATTTTAAGAAATGGATTGTCTGTCATAATGGTTATCCACGACTTTCATATATATGAGAAAAATAAAATGTTTTAATAAAAAGTCACCCTATATATATAACATATGGATAAAATTCATTCCACCGTATACCTGTTACACCTAGTATTGCCAAAGATACAACCTTTTTCCAGAAGATTCATCATGTGCTTAAGTTTCAAATGAAATACCCTCGCAATGTCATCTTGTCTATCATAAGATTTTTGTCCTTTCCTCAAAAGACCTTTGATTTCTGACCATTTAGAATTGAGAGTGACTGCAATTCTAAAAAAAAGTCGTGCAAGTCGAGACGTCTAGAATTTCTTACGTATGTCATAGCGTCTTGAGCTTGTTCGCGCACGTAGCGAGGTTCTCCAATAAACGAAGATTGTCTTGGGTGTGCGCAACTCCGTAAGAAGTCACCATTTTAGTATTTTTCAAAATCCCGTTAAATTTTGGAGCTAAACTACACTTTCACCAACCGTGGGGCTCCAAACTCATTTATTTCTATCGCTAAATATGTACGTTTCTTATTTTCGACCTGCACTAAATTTCACATAAAGAGCCCCTTTGCCAAAGTCTTGCCAATACTCCATCAGCGCTTCAATATCAAATTATTTGGTATTATTCGATTTCGCACGCGCAAATCTCACGAAGTAAACTTAATTGGCGATAATACATGTAAAAAAATATAATCCGTTTGGCGTCGGTCATATCATTTTTGGCGATAAAGTTACCAAAAGTTACATAACCAATGGATAAGAGTAGATTAACGAATGAAAATTACATTTTGGATAAGACTTCCGCAAAATCCGTTCTTAGTGAGTGTCTGCATCGCAAAATGTGTATCTATGCTAAATTTCAAGTCAATTGGTTCTATAGTCTTAGAGATCTCGTGATGAGTCAGTCAGTGGTATTTCGCTTATATATATATATATATATACAGGGGGTGGACAAAAATATGGAAACACCTTGTAAAATGCATGTTTGAAAAGAAAGATTGATTTTAATGAAATATGTAGGTGGCGCTGGCGTTTTTGACTACTAACGCCACCTATACAACTTCGTAAATGTGCTAAACAGTTCAGTTGTTGTCGGAGTACTGTTATGTGAGGTTGTCATTGCATTATGTCAGAGTTAACAGACTTCGAACGTGGGCAAATTGTTGGAGCACGTATGGTAGGTGCTTCCGTAAGCAAGGTAGCCGAGGTGTTTAGTGTTTCAAGAGGTACTGTATCGAAGATTTATTCCGCATATTCGAAAAGCGGAAAAACATCATCTGCTAAATCACAGCGCGGACGAAAGTGTGTTCTGAGTGATCGTGACAGACGATCATTAAGGGCAATTGTGACGAAAAATAAGAAGACCACAGCTGCAAAAGTTACTGCTGAAATGAATGTTGTGTTACAGAACCCTGTGAGTACCAAAACAATTAGAAGGGAGCTTCATAAACAGGGAATTTCTGGCCGTGCTGCAATTGAGAAGCCACTCATCAGTGATGCTAATGCCCGTAACAGGAAAAGGTGGTGTTTAAGTCATAAAGCCTGGACTATAGGGCAGTGGAAGCGTGTAATATGGTCTGACGAGTCTTCTTTCACATTGTTTCCCACTTCTGGCCGAGTTTACGTCTGGAGAACGCCATCTCAAGCCTATAATACAGACTGCTTGTTGCCAAGAGTGAAACATGGCGGGGGTTCTGTTATGGTTTGGGCAGCCATATCGTGGTTCTCTGCTGGCCCCATGATAACTGTGTCAGGGCACATGACTGCCAAGACTTATGTGAACATTTTGGCAGATCAAGTTCATCCCATGGTACAAACTTTGTTCCCCGATGGTGATGGTGTCTTCCAAGACGAAAAAGCCCCTGTTCACACATACAGGAACTGTATTTATCCATTCCGAGAAGACTGCAAGCTGTTTTGGATGCCAACGGGTTTCCTACACCATATTAAGCAAAGAAACATGTTTTTTAAAAGGTGTTTCCATATTTTTGTCCAACCCCTGTATATATATATATTTAACGCATGAAGACGGGTTATGTACTGTTCTGAATGTACAAACCATTTTATTTTCTTACAACTTAAGATATTGGTATTGATGTTACCTGTAAAATTGTACAAGAAATTATGAATGCGATATTTACAGCATCCCAGGGAAGAGGATTAATGGTCATGCACTTTAATTACCTTGTATTTCTTCGGAATGGTGTTCTTGATGTATTTTTATATTGAAAATTCTCTATTCGTTAAAATATCCTTTAAAACAGAACTAGTTACTGCATACAAAAATTACACAAAGATGTTTATATATTTTGAATGAATTTATAAAAAAATTCAACAGTTAAAAATATTTAGAATGTTTTTTTCCAGAATGAATATAAAAGAAAATAAATTATGTGCATATATTTTTCCTTCTCTTAAAATTTTTTCAAAAGTCATGCCTCAAATCATTTAGTTTAGTTTAAACATTTATAAACATTTTATGAAATTATTTATTTATCAATTTACAAGGAACAATCCAAATAAGTATGAAAGCTACAGAGAATTATTTTTATAAAGACACAGTTATGAATACTTTTGGAAAACAAGTGGTGAATGTTGTCAAATTACAATTTAAAAACTATGTGAAGTAAAATTCTTAAAGGTTCATCAAAAATATAGTGTTAGTTTTAATATTTTATATCAGTGTATTGTAAAGGGCAGGAAAACTTACACAAACAGTGTAGATACATCAAAAAAGGTACTCCGTGTAGCGAGGCTGATGCACATTCAATCTTTGAGGCTCCAAGTCCTCCCGAGGCATGGTCTAGAAGTTTGGAGAGGGAGGTGCCGGCTCAGGTGTCGCTCTCGTCGCTTAACAAAAATTCAAAATCACGAGATCTGTCACCAATAGCCCACTTGTTGCTTCGCAGATGCGACGTTTATAAACAATCATATAACACTGAATAATCCACGCACGATACATCAAGTTCTAGTTGCCGAAGTGAAAGAAAAAAAAATCTTACAAAAAAACTAAATATAACGTTTTTAACAGTATTCTTAGAGAAGTGGTAACTGTATTCCTCGCGATGGTAACGGTAAAAACTATTCAACATCTCTGCTTTCGTGAGAAAGAAGAAAATAACTCTTTCATAAAAAAGCAAGAAAGAAATTCTTTTTTATTCATGAATACATCGCATGTTTTCATAGCCTTCTCAGTCATATTTTTTGACGCTAATCTTTGGATTTCCCTTCACTATTCAATATAGTTCCACGACGGGAAAGTATCTTATCTAGTAGCAGTCATTGTGCTAAAAGAATGAAAAGATCTTGTTTTGATGCTATGAAAATATTTCCTGAACAGGTTTTCTGAAAGGAAGACTAAAGTAAGACCGGAAAATGTTTGGGATATTTCAGTGCAGTATTGAATTTTTTGCTTGGGTGATTTTTTTTTTCCTTTAGAAAGATGTGAAAGATTTTCATAAATAAGAATATAAACCTTTTAAATGTAAGAAAGAAAAATTAGATTTTTAGATTTAAAAAGTATATAATTTTCTCATGAGATCCAAAATATTAGATTATAGAAATGTATTAAGACTACACTTTCTCTATTTTAGATATTTATATCATTAAAGAATGAGTTACTGGCTCGTGGGATGATTTTACTAACATCACACTACAAACAACACGAGGGCTATTGACGACGGACCTCATAATTTCGAACCTCGGTCAAGTAACGAGGACGAAACCTGAGCTGGCACCCCTCTCCTAACTTCCACAATAGGATGACTTTGAGCCGCGACAGATTTAACGTGCATTAGTCCGTGCTATACAGCGTGTCTTTAGGGACATCAAGGCTCGAACCTACGACACGATGGAAACTGCTGGCCACGAGTCCTCTGCCATAACCACAAGGCTACCGCAGTCACTCATTTATGAATGAGAATTAATTTTAAGCGATTGATTAATCAGATCTTGAAAGATATAATTTAACCAATACTCTTTTTTATGGGATTTCTTTCATAAATAAAACTAGACTTAGAGAAATTATATCAATAATGATCAGGTTAACGTGAAGATTTTTCAGTCTTTTAATATATTTCAATTCAAAGTTGATTCATCTAATAAGAATCCCTATTTCTATGAAACAATTAGACGGAATAAAAGAAGAAATAAAAATTAATAACTTTATTCATGGAGGTTTGAATCATTATTCGAGTAATAATTGATCAACGATTAATGAACAGAAAATGTGATGCGTTTCCTTTAATGTGACTAATATATTCTAGAGCTAAAATTTTCTATTTTCGTTATTTTTCGTATTTTATTTATTTTTATTAAATGAACGTAATTGATTCTTTACAACTTTGTTTCAAAAAAATCTCAAAGCTTTTCGTAACTCCATGAAAATACAAAGGAAATGTTATAAAACGAATTAATTATCAAATATTTACAACTATACCAGCACAGATTTAAATTATTATTATTAGTAGTAGTAGTAGTAGTAATAATAATAATATTAATATACATTTAATACACAATAATAATATTTATTACTTATTATTATTAATAATATAATAATATTATAATAATAATATTATTACTATTATTAATAATAATTAATATTATTACTATTATTATTATTATTATTATGTGTGTGTGTAATTGAAATTACTAAAATAATTATTGAAGCACTAATAAGAAAAAATAAGAACATTTTAAAATCATGAAGAAACACTTGGAAATAATTTCTTCGATTATACAAACAAATATAAGGAAAATGAAAAATTAATTTCAAAAACCTAGAACAAAGGAAAAGTAAAAAGTTATGCTACAAAACAATTAAGAAATAGATAAAGATATTTGAAAGAAAGGTAAGCAATCCAAAATATTAAGATGATAAAATTTGAATCATAGATAAATACAAACCAAGGTATGAAAATCAAAGAAAAGAAAGGAAAAAGAACTCACTAAGGTAATAACATGTATAATATTAAAATTCTGAAACTGTCTTTTAACAGATTAGCAGCTTAAACATATTTTACAGATCTAACAATCTTAACAGAATAATGATATTAATCAATGTGGAAACTATCTAATTTTTCTTTAAAAAAATGCAGAAACAATACATTGTGGAAGAAGAAATTAGATGTTAAGAAATTAATTAATAATATATTTTATATACAAGCAAAAATATCACATCAATTTATAGCTTACGAAACAAGACTTTCCCTTTGAAGTTTAAACCGGAAATGTAGCAATGCCCTCTACCGTAGAGGAAAAGTATTGAAACAGAAGAGTTATAAAAACGTTAAAACAAAAATAATAAAATAAAACAAAAAAGAGGAATTAATGAAATAAAAATTGCTTTAACAAACTGAAAAGCAAAATTATTTTAATTATATAATTTATATCTTTATAAACTCATAAGAAAACATGATTGCACATGAATGTTTTTAACTTAATTCGGTTGATATAACTGTCCTGTATTTTAATCATAGGTCTAAAATTACGTAATATTTGATTAAAAATTATTTTTCTAAAAATATTCAGTCTTAATACACTCCCCCGAAAATGTGCTTATGAATCACAGAGGAATGTAGATCCCTTTTATTGTCTTTATTACAATATATTTTATTGTTTTCTATCTTTAATTTTTTAACACTATTCTGAGTCACACAACTTTGGCTCTTCCTCGCCTACATCATCAAATCTAACGTTTGTGCTAAATACGCAACTGAACGAAGCCACCA
>BMAW01030510.1:0-15596 GCA_019974015.1 Nephila pilipes | reverse complement strand
CAGATACGCTTACAACTTGCTAATTGTTTCTGGAAGGCTCAAATGAAAGTTCTGGAAACGTTGAAGCGTAAAATAGGAGGAATAATTATGTCCGCGGTTTTCTCGAGAATAGGTTTTGGATATTTTATTAATTCTAGCTTGAAAAGACGTATTATAGTATAATCCTTCATATATATCAGTTAATTTTTATCAGTGATAATTACAATTAATTTTATATCATTTATTTTTTTCGGTTTATCTATTTATCATTCATCTATTTTATAAAATTCAATAATTCTTCTAAATATTATTATAATACATATTTCATCTTGGAAGATATCCATCAGAAGCAATTGCAAATATCGATTCAATAGTAAAGCTTCCATGAGCATAATTAACCACCTAAGGGACTACTGTTTTAGTTACGGCGTTATTGCGTACCAGATCAGTTTTCAACCAGATCGTATGCTTTAATTTTAATGACATGTAGCTGATATAATACTCAATTTAATAATTTATCTTTTCCTTTAATTATGATATCGGAAATGTTTACTATATAATCCATTTCTCGATATTTCATAGTTTAAATTAATTATTATATTTAATTGTCCTCTCAACAAATAGACCAATCTCAACTAAGGAAAGGCAACAAACCCTATTGGTAGGCTGAAATGTCACCCTCACCCCCACTTCTGCTCTTCAGGGCAATAAACGTACGATAAATGCAATTTTCACCACGAATTTTCTAAATCTCAATTTTAAACTATAATTTTTATTTTTATTTTTCCTCACTTATTTACCATGAAACTTTATTTTAATTTATTCTACATCCAATTTCTCAATGAACTAAACGTATTTCTGGGCAGGAAAAAAACTGATGTCATGTCCAAAAGTGTGCTCCTTAATATGGAGATTAAGAGCCGAAAAGCTCAAGTGCTCCAGCATCATCTTGCCAACTGTTATATTTAATTGAGTAATTTGACAATAATTATAAAAAATGGCGCAGCTTGGGTGGTTAAATACGTTTTTTGTACAGAACTTTTTAGAGTTTGCTTGATCATACCTTGAAAATTTAAAATTTTATTTGATTCACTCGATTCTCACAATTCTTATTGTGCCTGTATGTTGCATGTATTTTCTTTGTAAAGCATTCGTTTTGTTTGTAACCAAGTGTTTTTGGTAAGCAAAGAAATGAAGAAAATGTGGCAACCCTTAAGGAATTGAGTTTGAAGCAGCGAAGTCTCATAGCAAGAGCTTTGTACCTTCAGATTTTCACCTTTTATTGATTGAAGGTTTATTAACGTTGCAACTTTTGGGTTATTGGGTACGGACTTTTTAATTTTGAATCTAGATAAAGTGACGAGGGCGATAGCTGAGCTGGCCCTCTATAAATTTCCCCACCCTGCCTACGGGAAGTCTTGTTCGTAATTTTGAACCTCAGTCAAGTGACGATGACGATAACTGTGGTGGCCCTCCATGCCCAAATTCCCACATCACGTCGATGGGAGAATTCGGGACCTCGGTGTATTTAAATGCATAAGCTCTGCTACACGGGGTATCTTTAGTGGCATTAGGGCTGAATCCCATGAATGAATGGAAACAGCACCGACTTCGAGTTCGTAACCATGACCATTAGGCTATCGTGACCTCTTGATTAAATATTCTTGATTAAGAAGTTGTATTGTAAAAACGCGAATACCTTTTTCTTAAAAAATAAAAGATATACAAATATAAAAAGAAAAATAAATCCATATCAAAACTTTTGAAAGTAGGCCTTAAATATTATATTGAATTAGAATTAAAATGTTGACTTTTATTTGGGTGTTTAAACACGCTGTTTCTCAGCCTTGCTCTTTTTAACAGTAGGAAATTCTCTAAAGTTATTTATTTTATTATTTAAAGATATTTATTTAAATAGATCATAGTAACCAATATGTGCAAGGTTTTAGAATCTCTCTCTCTCTCTCTCTCTCTCTGTGTGTGTGTGTGTGTGTGCGTGCGTGCGTGCGAGTGTGTGTGTTTATAGATCCTTCTCAGTATTGCACTTTAAACATTTCTAAATTATTTTAGAATCACTAATTCGAATTGGTAGATTTTAATCTGCGCTAGCATACTGAGTGATAGAATCTTCTGCTGGGATCAAATTATTGCAACATGCTGAAAAGAAAATATCCTTTTATGTATAATATATGAAGAAAAGTGGGACACCTGCTCAGAAGTGAATCAACAACTTTAATTTTAGGAAGCTTCTGGCTTCCTCTACTTCATTCTAAATCGAATTTAAGTATTGGAACATGTTGCTTATAATTCGATTCGAATAGAGGACATAATAACAAATGATTTAGTCATTGAATGTTAGTAAAAGTGCAAGATATATTGATTTGAATTTTGTTAAAAATCTGTAAAAGACATTCCTGAGCTATTCATTCTCTTGCTTGGTGCAGATGCCTTCTATGTGAATATTACAGCAGACTTACTGGTGAACAGAAAACGCATTTTTACTAAGAGATTCAAATCAAAATCTTTATGAGGCCAAGGAATAAAAGACTCCCAACGGGTTGCAATTTTAAGTTTTTAAAAGATGTAAAAAATATAAGATTTTAAATTAAGACGATTTACTTCGATCTAAAAATTTTCTTCGTTAATTTTTACGTTCTAGGATAGATTTAAAAAAAGAAGATTTGAGGTAGATATAAGAATGAAAAAAATTGGTCAAATAATTTTTTTTCTTTTAAAGTCGAGAATTATTCTAAGTAAACAGTGAAAGAAAGTTCCTATGAAAACAGACTAAATAGCAGGTCAAATAAAAAAAATTCTTTTAATTTCAAGAATTATTCTAAGTAAACAATGAAAGAAAGTTTCTATGATAATAGATCAAATGTCAAATATTATGCTAGAGTAATATTCATGTTGAACTGCAAAATTATGAAATATGACTTGAAACCAATGACATCCTGTTTAAATTCAACGACGTAAGGTTACAGCTAGCTGTAGCATTTATCCGTTTCAATTTTTAATAATATTACTTTAGGAGAGCAATGAATTTAAAATAGCACCTATTTATTTTATGATTAGTTTTCCGCTTTTAAGTTATCTACCCTTAAGCTTTCAAAATACGTATAAAGGTGTTGTTTAAAAAATAAAGAAGTGTTAATACATCACTTCAACTGCGCAATACCAATTTCCAATTCAACTGCACTCTATGACAAACAAAAAAAAGGACGCACTAAGAAGTTGTCCGATGGAGACAACAATTGATAGATCGAAAAATTATGTACAGAATAAAAAATTATTAAAATTTCAAAAAAATTGAACGACTTATTTCACAGTTACATTATAAGGTAACGAGCTCAATAAGTTGTTGACCCACCTCTAGCCTGGATGCAAGCTCCCACACGACGCGACATAGAGTTATAAAGCTCCCTGATGGTCTCCTGCGGTATTTCTTGCCATATTTGCTCCAATTGTCGGGCCAGGTCATCTTTATTCACTGTTAGATGCAGTCGTCTTCCAATCATGCCCCAGACAAGTTGTAAGACAGTTCATAGCAACACGTGCTGCATGTAGTCTGGCATTATCTTACTGAAAAATAAGGCCAGGGTACCGCAAAAGGAACGATAGCAAAGCAGGTCTCAGAAAGTCGTCGACGTATTGCTGTGCTGTCCGTGTGCCTCAAATGACGACCAAAGGAGTCCGGCTGTCTAGGGACAGGGCCCCCCAAACCATAACTCCCGGTTGAGAGCCATTGTGGCGTGCAATAGTTTAAACAGGATCGAAGCGTCTGTGCGTCTCCAGGCACAGACGCTTCGATCCTGCCAATCCACAGACGCTTCGATCCTTCGAATCCAATCATGCACTGTGCGTCTCCAGGCACGTCTTTAATGATTGCGAGGACACAGTAGGAAGTGGCTTCTAAAAAATGCACTGATCTTCTAAAAAATGCTCAAAATCCGTATTATGAAATCCTCTCCCATTACCGTATCTAACCTTTAATATCTTAAAATTCACAAAACGTTAAGTATTATCTTGATATTTTTTAAAGTAATCTAAAGTTTTTTTACTTAACGGGATAAACATCTACTTTGCGAGAAAAATCATCCATGAATGAAATTAAATACATATGCCCACCAAATGACATCGTTTGCGTTGGACCGCAAATATCCTTGTGAATTAATGCTAAGGGTTTATCAGAATATATTTTTTCTTTTTTAATTATAAATGGCACTGCTCACAATCTATTTTTTCATGTATAATTTTAGGTAAACCTTAATAGCACCAGAATATTATGCAAGCATATTTGATATTAGCACCATTAAATTTATCATGCCAGGAACGAATGTAGATATGAAACATTTGACGTCTAAATAGCTGTGAATACCTTTCTGGATTTCATGTTGACAGGGTACCTATAATATAGTCCATTGTATAATGTTTCTGTCAATATTTTCCTGTTGTCCTTATTGTACACATTTATTCTGGAAATTCTTCCTATGAAGATGTACCAATATTCTTTTTATTGACATTACTCGTGTAATAACCACCTTTTTATCCTGGATATTTGACATTCGATAGTTACTTTTGTAATATTCCATTTATCAACAATTATAACACTTCGTATGTTTTGGTTTATATTATGGGGTTTCCGTAAGAGCAGTTCTGCTTTTAACGCCGTTTGTGCAGCTGATTCATCATGGCTTCGTATTAAACGAGCTTTTTCTTCTGAGAGCCCATCTATAACAATAGAAAATTTAAATTTCTCATCTGTTAACACACACACACACACACACACATATATATATATATATATATATATATATATACTCTATAACAAAAAAAACGACGCAGCAAGAAGGAAGTTGCCCGATTGTAATGAAATTTCGTATACAAAGCCATTTAAGCGGAACTTACCAATGATTAAAATTTGATGTCCAATGAATGAATAACGGTAACTACGCTCTCAGCAGGTGTATATAGGAAGCGATTCACAATCGGGTGGTCAAATTTTCTGTTGCATTGCAATTTAGAATACATTTCAACGAGTGAAAAAAAATACCTCGCCGCAGGATTCGGGCTCAATACGAGCAACTGTCAGAGTTTGCAAAAAAGGTTGAATCATTGGATTTGAAGAGGCAGGGTGGATAAATCGGAGAATCGCTCGTCATATGGATCGAAGCGTTGCGGCAATCAGAAGATGCAGGTAAGAATGGGTGGACAATTGCAGATTTCAGCGTCATGATAGTAGCGGTCGACATAGGACATCAGAATATTGGGAGGACAGATTGATTGTCCGATCAGCTGTCACAGCACCTGATTCATCGTTATCAACCATTAGAGGTGCGACCAGCAAACGACTGTCCACCATGACCATTCACTGACGGCTGATAGAGCGAAATCTACGCTCGTACCGACCCCGCTACGCCACTCACTCCTGCCCACTGTCGAGCCAGATTATGGACTGCTTGAATCCATCAGGTTGAAATAATGCTGACTGGGGACGTATAGTGTTTAGCGAAGAATCCCGTTTTCAATTGTGTCCTGACGTTCATCGAAGACTTGTCTGGAGACGCCCACGGTAGCGTGCCGTTCCTGCTTTCACTATTACACGCCACACAGACCCTCAACCAGGAGTTACGGTGCCATTTCCCTTGATAGCCTTTTGGTCGTCATTAGAGGCCCACTTACAGCACAGTTGTACGTCCACGACATTCTGAGACCGGTTTTGCTACCGTTCTTTTTGCAGTACCCTGGTCTTATTTTTCAGCAAGACAATGTCAGACCACATACGGCACGTATTCTATGAACTATCTTTCAGCTCGTCAAACACTTCCTTGGTCAGCCAGATCTCTCTCCATTCGAGCATGTCTGGAATATGATGGGAAAGCGACCGCATCTACCAGGGAATGTTGATGAGCAAGCCCAACAATTCGAGCAAATTTTGACAGAAATACCGCAGGATACGACCAAAAAGCTTCATCATTCTATGCTACGTCGTGTGGCAGCTTGCATCCAGGCTAGAGGAGGGTCAACACCTTATTGATCTCGTTAATTTGTAACTATGTAACTCTGAAATAAATCATTCACTTTTTCTGTAATTCTTATAATTTTTTATTCTGAACATAATTTTCCTATCCGCTAATTTTTGTCTCCATCGGACAATTTCTTCTTTGGTAGGTTTTTTTTTTTTTTTTTTTTTTTTTTTTTTACAGAGTGCATAACTAGAAACGATATTCTTCAATGCAAATTTCCTGTAAATCAAAGAATCGGACACATGAATACTCAGAAACGTACTTATTATTCAATGCTTAAACTTGAATTCAATATAAAAGAAACTAAACACTTTAAAAGAAAATTTTCTTATTATTTCGAGTTGGAAAGTACTTAGGAAACTTTTAATTCTTAAAAATTGTTACTATTTTACGAAAGTTTAAAGAAGCTTTTTTGCGACTCTTTTCGATTCCAGTATCTTTGCATTGTATTTCATGACCCAATTTCTTATAGTGTCAGGAGAAAGTTAAAAATAACTTCGTCGGGAGAAACTTTCGTATTTCAAGAAAAGAACAAAAATTGAGTAGAGAGGAGGAAAGAGAGCAACAGATGGTAACTGAGGGTTAAACTCTACAACTGTTGCAATGCAAATTCACTGCGCCTCTCTCGAATCGATTTCTTGATGTTGAGTCTAGTATTCAGAATTTTCTTCTCTATTTTCCAGTAATGAACCGAATTTAACTGATTCTTGTTTTTCAAAACAACAGTAAAATATTTATAAATTTAAATGACACTTATTAGGGGATCTTAGGGGTGTAAAATATATCTATCTATACTTCTAAAAATGTGCTCAGTTTTCGACTAACTGTAATTCTTTGAAATTAAAATTTATTAAACATTGTTTTATACATGTCTTATATATGTACTTTATTTTATGCATGTTTTTAATATACATACGTACGTACGTACACACATACACATACACACACATATATTAAAAAGTAAGGAAATATTTAAGTTTCTTAAAATTTGTATAAGGTTTGAAGTATTTTATTTTTTAAAAAAGTATTTTTAAAGATTTATTTCACTTATAATTGAAATACATTAAAGAAGGGTACATTTGAGTTTATAAATCATATTACTGCAAGTCATTAGTCATAGAATCATGTACAAGATATCTTGCGCACGGTGTGGAACCTACTCAAATCCCCTAAAAGTAAATTTATTATATTCATGGGCTTATAATAATATAAGAAAATTAAGAATATATTTCAATTAAGGAATATATTTTAATTGAGTTAAATGTTTTAGAAACGTCGTTCCTTTATAAAGCATATACAAAAACATCAAAAAATTAATTTTAATTTCAATGAATTATTGTTAGTCTAAAATTGTGTACATTTTTAGCAGTAGAGATAAATAAATCTAACACGAATGAGAACACTTAATAAATATCATTTAAACTTAAAATTATATCACTACTATTTTAAAAAAACAAAAATCTGTTCAATTCGGTTCATTACTTGAAAATAGAGAAAAATTTCTGAATACTAGACTCAACATCAAGAAATTGATTCGAAAGAGCTGCAGTAAGTTTGCATTTCAACAATTGTCGAGTTTACCTCTTAGTTATCATCCGTTGCTCTCTTTCCTCAGAACAAATATTTTTTTCTTTTCTTGAAATACGAATGTGTCTCCTGACGAAATTATCTTTAACTTTCTCTTGATACTGTTTCCCTTAGGTAAATGAAAAACAACGCAAAGATCCTGGAATGGAAAAGAATCGCAAAAAAAACTAATTTAAACTTTCGGAAAATAATTACGGTTTAGAAGATTCAAAATCTTCCTAAGTATTTTCAAACTCGAGAAATTTTTTCGAACTCGATGTTACAAAAAAATTTTCCTTTCAAGTGCTTTGCTTCTTTTATATTAAATCAAAGTTTAAGAATTCATTAATAAATGTATTTCCGCGAATTCATGTGTCCGATCCTTTGTTATTTACAGAAAGTTTTCATTAAAGAATATCATTTCTAGTTATACATTTTTTATTAGCATTTTCTTAAAAAGTTAATGACTCTTCATTAACTTCTATTTCTAAAGTTCACTATTTTTTAGTCTTTACTCCAATATAATTATCTATATTCTTACTTCAAATATTTTACAAAATAAGTCTTTAAAATAAAAGTAAATGGCAGTGCCATTCATGTATATTTTTGAGCTGTGAGCCATCTTTCACTTACAAAAGGAGATACAAATAATGAAATAGTTTCCTTAGAATGGAATTATTTAATAGACATGTAAATATACACAGTACACAAGCACAAATACGAATATGTGAAGAAATAAAGTTATGTAACTCAATCATAATTAAGAATGAACTATAGGAAAGATCACCTTAGACTTCACTGAGTTGGATAGCTCAGCCAATTCTAAGACGGACTTCATAATTTTGAGTTTTCACAGATTCCTGGGACACGGAACATTCCTTTGTCCTTTAACATGGAGTATGTAATATTGCTTGGTATAAAGTGAAGCTTAAGCTCACTGTACTAAGTTTTCGAAGATGTTAGGTTAGTATTGGCTGCTGCTCAGAAGATGCTGCGTTCCTATTGGTTCTTACGACTGATGGTAAAAGTGGTGGCTGAATGTCTTATCGGGAAAGTTAAGGGAAGAAGATTGCCTTTTACAGTAGTGAGGTGGATAGAGAGAAAGAAAAACAAGGAAGAATAGAAATTTCTAAAAACTTCACCATTTCTTGAGAACCAAGCATAACCAAACATTTAAGATTCCAAAACAAGCATTTGATGCAAAATTTAATTGCCGAGTCTGAAATTCTCGTGAAAATATTTTTTTTTTTGTTAGTTTGAATAAAAATTATTGAAAAGGGAATTTTGATTTCAAGTGCTATAGAAACGTATATTTATTTCACTACCATAATCCATTAATAATATTATGATAAATTATATTTTGTAAATAAAAACAAAATCTTAAAATAAATTTAAATCCCAAATTCCAATAATAAAAGATGAAAGAATGGATAAGAAAAAGAGACTATATACATTAATGTAATAAACTAAAGAAAAATATAAAATATATTGAACACACGAAAAAACTCTATATTAAACAATAAACTTGAATACTTAAAAATAAAAAAAATTTAACTGCAACAAAATTCCCATTGAATGCAATACAAATAAGCAAGTTAATACGTATATTATTAATGTGTCATATTTATCATCCGTAATTTAAAATATGTTTATATAAAAATATATACACCCATGCGCAAAACTAAGAGAATTTGCAAATTACGTCTATTTTTACAAAAAGTAATGAAACAAAGGAACTAATTATGCTGCCGAAGAACTATGCGAAATTCTACATTTTCATAAACTGAAACATTTATTTTCTTGTAAAAATTCTGCAACAACTACCGATCAAGAGATTGCTTTAAATTCACTTAAGAAATGGAACGTAACATAATAAAACAAAAACTCAAATATAAAACGTTTTTCAAATATGTGTCTCAATATTTCTTTATTACATAATTTTGAAAACTGAGACTTAGGAATTAAATTGAGCGCATTGCCCAAAAGAATATTTAAAAATGCAATTTGCAGTGTCTGGAAGTATCTTCTACTTGGATACATTCACTTTTGAAGAACATAAGAATAAATGTCATGAATCATCATTCATCATTTTCAGCAGTTTTAGGGGTAAAAAACTTCCGAAAACATTTATTCAGTTTTATGCAAGTATAAGTGTCTTTTACCAAAAATTGTTCACCCTTTCAAGTTATAAAATTATTACTTTAGAGTAAAGAAAGTTAAAAAAAAAAAAAAAACATGAGATTTTCATGTAAGTAACTATAGACTCGTTTTCGGAGAAAAAAGAAGTTATAATATTTTTAATTTGGAAATAGCGTGTCTTTCATGCGTATCAACGCCAAATGTGAGAAAATTCATGCTTTTTATGCTATCTCCAAGAATTGGTCATATTTCTATCACTTTTTGTCAGGTATTTTTAATGCTTTACTAAGTGCATGGTATTATTGTCCTAAAATTATGGATAACTTTCAATGCACAATTGCATTGTACTCTAGACTTTCATCACATAGATTCCACTTATTAAAATAAATTTAAATACATTTTGTAAAAAAAAAAATAGCTATATATAAGAAATAAAAACAAGTCTTATAATTCATTATTTTCTGAAAATTTAATTTTAATTTCTGTCCATTCAGAATGATGAAATAAAAAAAAACATTTTTCAGAACAAATGATAGGATATAATTTACAATTTCAAGTTAAAAAATTGTCTTTTCAAGGTATTAAAATCATTTAATTCCTTAAAGTCTGAACTTGAGGACCAAATTATAAGTTTTTCATGCTATGAATTTTTGTTAGTTGTTTGTTATTCATTTGCATTAATGTAAACTCTCTGAAAAATTGCAAAGTTTTCCTTCTTAAATTATTTTACTTAAAATCATATCAGATTTATAAGCAATTAAATAAAACAATTCAAGTTAAGAACTTCTTTCTAAACTTTTCCTTTTAATCACTCTTTCTCTGTAATACCCATTACATTAATAAGAATAATCTTGCATAATGTTTTCATTCAAATATTTAACCTGTTTTCAAGCAGAATAATTCAGTGATAAGCACAATAGTTCCTAGGAAGGACATGAAGTGAAACTTAAGTTCGTATTACATTCAAAATCGCAAAATCGATTTAAAGGAATTGCATTGTCTTTGCATTTCAACGGTTTTCATGTTTAGTCTTTAATAAACATCTGTTGTCCTTATTGTTGAAGAAATTTGTCTTCTAGTAAATTTACCTTTGTTCCTTAAGATATTACATTCAGAAGACAACTTCCATTCTCCCCGAAAATTATTTTCTATTCATCATTTCTCAAAAGCCTTCAAATACAATGACAGGGCCCTAAAATCAAATAGCGTTGCACAACTGTAATTTCAAATTTCTTAGCATAACTAAAGTTTTAGGAATTTAAACATTCGTTTAGGCATTTCCGAATTTCTCAATTCCGTGAATTTTCCTTTCGAGCCTTTTATTTGCTTTTAATAAAGGTACAAATGTTAGGCATTTAAAGAGAGACACAAATTACGGTGATTTCTACTCATCATTTCAAAAATAGTTAAAGGGGGAAACAGTTGATAATTGTTGATGAAATGAATTGGACGAGAACGTTTATCTCATATTTGTTAATTCTATTTCACACGATTTCATTCTACATACGTCGTATATTACACATGTACTCTAATAATCTATAACATCATTACAAATTGAATAAGAAATTCATTCCATTGCTCTTAGAAAGAAAACAAGTATTATTTTGGTTTTTTTGCGATACGAGTTAGTGAGCTGGTGATCTAGAATTTCTTAAAAGTTCTATTACTGTTATCCATAGCGATTTGCTATTTGTTTGTGTTGTTATCTGTAAAAGTTTTTTTTTTTTGTTGTTGTTGTGTGTTTCTGATCTGCATAAATTCTGCTACCTGAGCTTTGTCTTTTAATGAATATATGTGAATAAAGCGTCATTCCAAAATGTCCACCTCGATGGAGGGGTTTTGATATATCCATATTGATGATATACCCACACTACGAATTTTATAACAGTATTCAATATTTACATTAAATATTTCAAAATTGTAAGCAAAGTTTTTTCCATGTCAGAACATTTTTTTTTCTCGTGAAAAATGATTCGTATTGAACACATTGCAGCATAAGTAACTTACTCTTTTACTACTTGCACTTTCTCGCCTTGCCATAGAGGAGCCAGTTTGGGACAACTAATTTTTGCAATTATGCAAATTGCGATATTCACTTCCAGTATTGGTATTTATACATGTGCATTAATCAAAGGACCACACTCACAATAGAAGAAGACGAAAGAGAAGTTCTTTATCTCCCCTTGCCTATCCGAAAACTGAGTTGTTGATCAGTATATTATCCTACTCCACCCCTAGACCTACAGAGGTTCCCTTCCCTCCATCGATAGCACTGCCAACTGATTACATCCTGGGCCTTGTCCGAGTTCATCGTGTTTTATATATATATATATATATATATATATATATATATATATATATATATATATATATATATATATATATATATTACAGTTTAAATATTCATTTATCCTTGATTTTCAAAGTTTTCTGATCTGAGTAAATCGAAGTGTGGTTTATGCTTTACCGTATTACACTGGTTTTCAAAATTAAGAGAATTTGTACATATTTTTTTTTTAATTTCATGAAAGTAACTGAACGAAATGTAGAAGTACTACTTCGAAACAAAGATCCAAATCTTGCACATCGAATAAGCAAGCGTATATTTGCATGGGGGCGGAACTAGTCGAAAAGTTAGGATTTATAAGAGCGCGTGCCAAATTTGTTCGCTAGCACATTTCACAGAATTTCTTGTTGTTTTTTTTACAACAATCGCTTAAATTAAAATTCAAACCGTAAAAGTGAGTAACGACCAACTTTTAGATGATGGAATGAGGTGGCGAATAATTAGTAGATAAGCTAAACGCAGGCCACTCTCAGATCCAGATTTGCAGAGAATTCGATTTTACGCTCAGCGTGTCCAACTTATGGAAATAATTTTAGGATACCGGATATGTTGAGAGAATGCCTGGACAAAGTCATCCAAAAGCCATGACAGGCAGAGAAGATCACCATTTGCCCATTATAGCGATGCGTAACAGGAATGCTACAGATTCTCAGATCTTCTCTTCACTGATGAGTCCTGGTTTAGCCAAACCAGTGATTTTCGCTGTACTTTCATAAGGAGAGTACCAGGGGCTTACTATCTGCCCTCCAAGAAATCGACCATTATGGCAGGCAAATATTGGATAGTCGCACACACTTCCAGGTCTTTGAAAGAGGCACTGTGATTGCTGAGAGATTTAGGGATAAGATCTTGGAGCCTTTTGTTAAGTTTTTCAAGGTTCAGCCCTATGTTAACTTTTTCAGGATTTCCTTTTAATGTTTGACAACGCGAAGTCCAATAGAGCTCATCTGGCCGAAGAATTTCTGGAAAAGAAGAATATTCACCGGATGGATAGGTCATCCAGGTGTCCAGACTTCAATCCGATAGAGCATGTATATAATCCTATAGGGCAATTATAATTCGCAACATTCCTCCAAGAACCATCCAAGACCTGCAAACAGAGATGCTGAACGAGTGGGGCCGATTGCCACAGGAACTCATTAACTCCCTTATTTCCAGCATAAAATCACGGTGCAAGGCCTGTATATCTGTAAGAGGATACCATACCCACTATAAACCTATTTTTAGGTTCTCTTTCACAACTGCTGTTTCATACCTTACGATTCCTATTAGTGTTGCGCACGATCATGCGTGTGTATTATAACTGTAGAATAGTTGCTTTTTTGTATTATATCAACCCTATGTACAAACCAAATTTCATTAAATCTGTCCAGTAGTTCTAGAGATAATCGACCAAATCAGAAAATTCTCATAATTTTGAACCCTAGTGTAATAACTCCTGTGCTGAAGATTGTAGTATCATTTATATTCAATTTTTGGAACTAAAGAATAATAAAAGCTTCATGAACTCAAGTAATTAATCTCCATTTCCTAATTCAAGTGCCAGTAGGTAAAAGCAAAAGCCAGCATTGAGGTGAAGTTCAGAATCACGATATTCATTGTAATATATACTTGTGTGTCTAAAGTTATGCACTAATTTTTTTTATTTGTGATCAATCTTTGTTAATATATATGTATTAGTTCGTCATTAAATTAGACATGGTTTTCAACTAACAGCGTAAACTTGATTTCTTAAAATTCAATTTATTCTAGTTTCTAACTGTAATTGCTCTGATTGATATAAAATCCCAACCTTTTGCAAAACAAATTCTTCGTCCGCATAAATTTATAGTAATAACAATTTTCATTTCGTTCATTCACGAAGAATAAAGTTATTCAAATAATCTGCACTATTTTATTTATTTCAAATTTTATTTATTAAACTATTTTATTTAATTCTTAAATTTTATGTACTATTATTTTATGTACTGTAAAATTCTTAAATTTTATGTACTATTATTTATTCGTTCCATTTCCATTATCTCGTATTTTCTTTTATTGGGCAGGTGTACCTGGATATGAGTGTTAAAATCAGAACAATGAATTCCCAAGCTTTCTTTCTATATATTGCTTTTCACCTGTTCTCTTGACAACACTCTTGTACAACACAATACTTAAACTTATGAGCATGTCATTATCGGTCAATAAATGAGAATCGATACAGTTTGGTTCAACCGAAGCAAAGGTTTGTGAGTACTAAACTCAACACCAAGAAATCGATATGAAAGAGCCAATGAGTTAGCATTTCAACAGTTGTCGAGTTTACCTCCTAGTTAGCATATGTTACTCTTCTTCTCGAAGAGCTTTGCCACAGCCAAATTTATCTCCTTTCTCTGAAATACCAATGTTGCCTTACGAAGTTATCTTAAGCTTTCGCTTCATATTATTTCCCTCAAGGCCCTCAAATATAATACAAGGATTCTGAAATCGAAAAGTGTCGCAAAAATCTAATTTAAACTTTCGGAAAATAATTAAGTCTGGGCAGATTCGAACTTTCACTAAATATTCCCAAACTCATGTTAATAAGAGGGTTTTCCTTTCGAATGTTGTGATTGTTTTTTGTAGATTTCAAAGTTTATATTTTAAAGTGAGAAATAATGCTTAGTTTCTACTAATCAATATGATTAGATGAAAAAGTGAAAGAAATGTACTTTTTCATTCTTTTTTAACTAGCATAGTTTGGTCGGATAAGGACCTTCATTATCTCAGACAGAGGCTTTCATACAACATTCATGCTTTTAATATTTACTCAAATTATTTATATACGAGTTATAATTAAATCAATATTTGTTACTTTTGAGTATCGTGAAAAGTAGATTATGGAAGATTTTATAACATTGTATCCATGTGCAAATCCATTCTTTACAATACGAAATTCAATAACGGTTTTTTTATTTAGGTGGGCGAAAAATGTATGTAGGAGGATATTTAACATTATTTATTTTAATATTTATATTTACACTATTATTCAAAAGGCATAATTCACAAAATGCAAAAATATGTGAGTAAATATTGGTGAATTTATTCTAAATAGCTTATGAAAAATCATCTGTTGATGGAGAAACTTTGTCTTTATACAAAACATTTCAGTCGACGTCTTCATGCTCAAAACACCCGTGTGTGTCAGAACGCGGATAAAACGGTTGACTCTAAGTAAACAATTCAGATAGGTCTCATGCAATTCATGGGTGAAAGAACGTTGTTAACAATTAAACCGATCGTGTGATGGTAAAAAGAAGACTATTGTACATGTATGAAAAAAGATGAATTGTTAGAATTCTACGATGGGGATGATCACAAACCGAAGTGCCTAAAATTCTGAATGTGTCTCTTTGTTTTATATCCAGACAGTGGCAAAGAATTGAAGATGCGGAAACTTATCCAATGATAAGTACCAGGTTGACCAAGAGCCTGAAATCTTTACCCAGACCGATGTCTGGCAATAACTGTGTGACTTCAGAGGGACAGTTGTATCATAGTACTCGGCTAAGTACTCACAA
>BMAW01030500.1:0-11516 GCA_019974015.1 Nephila pilipes | reverse complement strand
AACATGATCCGTACAGAAGCAAAAATGTATTTCTTAAAATTTTAAATCCAGTACTATTTAGTATGTTTGTATTCTTCGCATCAGTAATAAATTCCAAACATATGTATGCATATTAAAACTTCATAGTATTACGTAACATTTTATATTAGGTTTACATTCATCCAATAGCATTCTTGATAAATTCGTGTTCCCTGAAATTCACTTTATTTCGTAAGCTACTCACAATGGAGAAAGTAGTAAAAAATTCAGTTTCAAATGATAAATTATTCATCAAAATATGATTTTTTTCATCAAAATGATGATTTGTAAGAAAGGAACACATGTTTCCCTATAGTTTTGTTTCCCCAGATAAAAGAAATAATAAGAAGAAAAAGCTTCGTAATTTATAATATTGCACTTTTTCATAATTATAAAAAGAAAATTAATAATAATAATAAATTGTTGCGATTTCTTATTGTATAATATACATGGGAAACAATACGGGAGTTGTACACTAACTAAAACATTATGCTAATGTAATTTATACGAAATAAATTTGAAAACTGTTCAGGTTATAAAATATTTTTTCGTTTACACATGTGATTCCATATGCCATCTGGATCGTAAAAATGAGGCTACATTACTCATCATTTTATTTCGTTCAAAGAGAGCAGATGCATGCATATTTTAATATACGCATATTATCTTTATATAAATGCATTTATAAAAAATATCTATATATTTGGAGAACACTTTTTTTTATTTCGATGAAAATTTTATAACTAAAATTATACATTTTATTAATCACTTAAAAGTTTCATTCATTGTCTTTAATTATAAAAGTAGAAAAGGAATGACTACATTTGGAAGAACATCAATATGATTGAAAAATATATTTTTTTATTTTCATTTTAAAACGCATTATTCAAGATTCAAGAAATATTGTTAAAACGAAATTACGAAAGCATAAAAATATATCAGACTATTTATTTAATACTTGAATATATTCATTGAATTAATAACATATTATCAATGAAATGTACATTAAAAAACTAATAATCCTTGATTATTTTAAGAATTATGTTTTCGTCTAATACCAGAGCTGTATGCAACTTTTTATGACACTTCTTAAATAATTTTGGCAGAGCTTTGCAAAATCGGTGGCATTAATCCTTTTGTTTTCTTTTTCACACAGACTCAAAGCACGGAGAATCTGCACTTTGAAAACAAGAATAATTTTCAAAATTCAAATTCAATAACCCATTCTCAAAAAAGTTGACAACAGAGAATTTTAACATAAAAATATCTTAGCAAACAATAAGATTGCGGTTTACAAGATCCTATTGACTGAAAATAACTTGGATCTGTTTCAGGTGAGTATTTTAACAAGAATGTGGAGCTGTTACTGCTTTCTATTTCTTGTTGCGTAAAGCTGTATTGCAAGATAGCTTGAGTGTGATGTCTTTAAAAAAACACTTTTTTACTATTGAATTTGAAGTAAAAATCACTATTTCCGATAAAAGAAATACTGCAAAATGGTAACAAATTGTTCTAAATTGTAAAACTAATAAAATAAAAAATGCAAAAAATTAGGCATTTGAAATTTTTATTTTAATTTTTGCAATTATTTTCTAATAAAAGAATAACCGCTAGTGTTAATTTATCGAATGAAAAAAGAATGTAAAAGGAAGATGTGCCCCCTCCCTTAAATGTAATTTACTTTTCATAGTATTAGTACCTTACGATATTTCAAATATATATGTGTATGAATTTGATTTTATCAGAAATTAATTTTTATCTGTTTCTAAATTTCGTGGTAACTCTTTTCTTCTTCAAACGCGATTTTTTATTCAGCTTTAAAAGCTAAAATAAGTTGCAAAATATCAGTTCTAACGGAAATTTTCCCCCGTTTGTGAAGTGATTGAAAATAATACATTTTTCATACTGCGCAATATAATTTCCATCATAAGTCATTATTTATAACCTCTTACTAGCGTGATGAAAATTTGTAAATGCCATTTTTGAAAAATGACTTGTTTGCAGAAGCGATGAACTCAGGTAATACTTGGTTGACATCTGCTTAAGTATTGAAATTTCTTTTCCTTTAAAAAAATTTTGCAGGAAGAGAAATGGGAGATATTTGGAGGGTTCTGGGTCTGGGGAACATGGTCAATATAATAGAATTTTCCAGCTAAGTTTATGTCGTTGGGCAATTAACGGTTTTCTCTTCACTAACCTTGAGAACATTTTGTAATTTGAATTGCATAAAATTCCACCTCCTTTCCCACCAAAGGAAATGTGATATTGGTAAATTAAGTTCGAAGTGAAATTAATTGAATTGAGGATATTGATATATATATAAGCGAAATAGAATTGAAGGGAATAAGGGATAGATGATGATGAGAAGCCAGAAGATGCTTGTATGTTAAATTTGAGGGTTAATTGAGAAATAGCAGTTCTGCATTTTGTTTAAGGAAATTTAATAAACTGTCGTTTTGTAGTTTTCTGATGTTTCTTCAATTAGAAATAGACTTTTACTCGTATTGACTACTGAACTGAGCTTTGTGATGTCCGTGGAATTGAATAATGAGAGATAAACATTACAATCTCTGCGATTTTTTAACGCGTCTCCAAAGAAGCATGTGGTCTGGCATTGTTATAATTCAGTATGAAGTGCTTCTTATTGAAAATCGCTAACCACCTTTCATCGCATGTTTTATTTAAATAATCCATTTGCTGACAATATCTCTCTGAACTGAGCTTTTCGTTAGGTTTCCATGGTTTGTGATGTATTAGTCTTCGGACGTCATAGCATTCTCTTATTCAAGCTCAAGCTGAGGTTTCTACTGGGTTTAGAAACGAATGAGGCAAATTGTCAGGGCTCACGGATGTGTATGTTCTTTTTCATACAATGTTTTTGTGATAATCTACTTTTCATGTCTACGTATCACTGTTCTAAAAGGGTTCTTTTTTTGTTCCTAGGAGCAGAGGTGTGTGTATGACGACTTGATTAAGCAAATTTTTCTCACTCAATTCACGAAGAACCCAGCTGGAATATTTATAAACTAATCCCTTAGCTCGCGAATATGGTCCGAAAATGTTTTTAATAATGTTAAATGATTGAAAAATAATTTCTTCTATCCTAACAAACGGATGGCATTTTCCTGATGAAATAATAATTTAGAATAAAGAAATTATTATCAACTCTAAATAGGATGCATTGAAATACAAGTTATTCGAGATGTTTCAAATTTAAGAAGTTTTGAAATACTAAATAACGAATGTAATTCAAAGAGAGAAAACTGGAAGCTCTTTCATACCACAAATAATCTATCTATCGAAATTCGTTTCCTTTTACACTCGTTTCCTTCCATTTTAATTTCACTTGTAATATAAAAGTGAAATAAAAATAGAAGAAATCACCTTGCAAAATTTGGTATATCCGACACAGAAAATTAAAAAAAAAGGAAAATAAATAAAATTATATATTTATATATGAAGAATAAACTACAGACTAAAAACTTGGTTTGTCTGAAAGGTTCACCTTATTAAATAACCTTAGAGAGTGCGGTAATTTTTTTGATAAAATTGGTAACAAATAAATACTTTAGGAAACACCGTGAAATTCTGAAAATGATGCCGTCTCACTAATCAGAAATATGAAATTCACAAATATAACAAAACTAAAATGTAGGGTAGAAGTTTCTTTAAGAAAATACTTGTTCAGTTGAAATCGAATTAAATATATGTATTCGACATGTATACATGTATAAATAATGTACTTTTAATATGAAAATAGTATATGAAAACACTCATTTACTTACATTTCAAAGAAATGTAGTAAAAATAAACTTTTTTTTGCGTTGGTATAATTGGAAACCTTTTTTTCGTTTTATCTTCTTTTACAGACGATTCTTATTATAATTCATTTATGTATCCCTTTTTTTCTGAAATGAATCATACGTTAGAATTTTAAAAAAAGGAGTTATCCTCTTTCAATATTTTGGAAAGCAGAATTAAAATTGTAAACCTAAACTCAAAAATATCTAAAGCTCTACATATCGATTGAAATAATTCATCGCAATTTTCTAAATAAAATTACCAAATGAGTAGTTTGAAGCATGTTTTTCTTTAATATATACATGTACTACATTGTTGAATACCTACTTGCAATGACTATTCCTTAGCGTCAGTGAGGAGGAAAGAAAAGAAAGACGTATGTAATTATACAGATGTGTTACAATATAAACTAACAAGCTTCTTTGGCAGGCAGAGAAAAATATGTAAAAAAGGCAATTATTTTTTTTTACTTAGTATTGATTACATCTATAACTAAAAATAAATTTGTTTAAGGATATTAGAGAAACCTATTTTACATTTTAAAAAAATTAGTAATTAAAACAAATGTAGAAACAAACCTTGTATGGAAATTATTCTTAATGAATTGTTTAATTGTTTAACAAAACGTCATACTTGGGGAAAACAAAAGAACTATTGTCGACGAATATGTAATTTTAAACTACGGTCAAATGGCGAGGAGGACACCTGAGCAGGTATCTCTCTCTCCAAGCTTCCGCAATAAACCATCGTGAAGACTTTGATCCCCGACAGAAGTGGCATGTATCAGCCTCCCTGAGCGACGGATTTGTAGTGGCATCAGAATTGAACCCCCGACTCAACGGAAACAACGCAGAGCTCGTGATCATAACCATTTGGGCCTTTATTCTTAATAATGTAATAAAAATGCCTACCATTGCAAATATTTTCTGTTATGTTCCTTTAAAAAAAAGGGATGTATTTTTATTATCATTACCCCGATAAAAAAAATAAGTAATACGAATAAAAAGTATTATTTAGTTACAACTATTCTCTTAATTGTTCTAGTCGTTGCGAATTCAAAAAATTGCATGGATTACTACAGCATCAAAAAACTGTATAGTGTTTTCCATACGTGTATGTGCATTTAATGCTTGTAGGTTTACTGAATTGAAAATTTTTGCTGACTGAAATTTTTTAAATTTTGAGCGTTGCTTTTACCGCGTGTTTATTATTCCTACATTTTCTACAAGTACACTGGTTATCATAAATTAAGGAAAAATCACAAAAATAGCGATAACTCTTTCAAAAGTAAGCCAAACCGTGCAAAATTTGCATATGTTGTCCACTAAGAGTAGCTGAGTAAAATTGCAATATGCAAATTACTGACGCTGCACTCGGCTTACGTCATCTGCCTGGAGCATAAAAGTCCAAGTTTGAGAGAAAGCACACAAATTTTACTGTGATTGCGACATTGAAAATCTGAGATAGCCAATTCGTAATAATGACCTCTAGGCATCATTTGCCTGAAGAACTACGATGGAGAGCCATCGGGAGACTAGAGGCAGGGCAGAGTCAATCAAAAGTGGCCAGATGGCTAAATGTGAGTCCATCTGTGGTTCATAGACTTTGGAGGCAATTTCAAACCACAGATTCGGCATCTAGGAGGTTCAGTCAAGGACGGCCAACTGTTACGACCAGTGCCGATGACCGATATTTGACATTAAGTGCACGCAGGAATAGAACCGCTACTCCGACACATCTTAGATCCTCTCTTGCTGCAGCCACCGGAAGGTTGGTGTCAACGTCAACTGTGCGCAGAAGGCTCCACGAAGGTGGTCTGTATGCGAGACGACCAGCCATTTGCGTGCCGCTCACATCACGCCATAGGAGAGACCGTTTGCAGTGGGCCCGACAACATGTCCACTGGACGTCAGATCAATGGAGGCCTGTTCTCTTTACGGATGAGTCCAGGTTTAGTCTAGAAAGTGACAGTAGACGTTATTTGATATGGAGAGAACCTGGGACCCGTTATCATCCATCAAACATCCGTGAAAGAGATGCATACGGAAGAGGCAGTGTCTGTGTTTGGGGAGGCATATCCTTAGGAGGGCGCACAGACCTCCACGTCTTTCCAAGGGGAACCGTGAATGCTCAGGTTTATCGAGACAACATCCTTGATGCTTATGTGCGCCCATATGCCGGGGCGATTGGTGATTGCTTCCTGTTACAGGACGATAATGCAAGACCACACAGAGCTCGCATTGTTGATGATTATCTTCAACAGGAAACAATTACGCGCATGGAGTGGCCAGCTCGATCCCCGGACTTGAATCCTATCGAGCACGTTTGGGATGCTCTAGGGAGGCGTGTATCTGCCATCAATCCGCCCCCTCAGACCCTTGCCGCGCTTGCATCTGCTTTACAAGAGCAATGGCTCTCACTTCCTATTGAACTGATAGACCGCATAATTGAAAGCATCACACATCGCTGTTTGTGCTGTATTGCTTCTAGAGGCAATCATATTCCATATTAAAGGTACTTTTTCTATTGCAAACCGATACTTCCAATTTGTTTATTTTATACATGTGCTAATTTCTATACTACTATTAATGTCTGATAATTTCTTTTTATGTTGTTTAATACCTTACTATGTGTTGTATATTGTGGGTAAGTTTCATAAAATTCCATGTGTAATTTCTTGAGTTATCGCGATTTTTGTGAATTTTCCTTAATTTATGATAACCAGTGTAAAATATTCTTTAGCTTAGATACAGTATACGCCAAGAAGCTCGGCTTTTTCTCCCCAACAAATTAATATGTGCGGCATTTAGGCCCAGCGAAATTTTGCATAAAAAGTTCATAAAAAAAACATGACAATCCGGGCGTGTGCACCATCAGCTTCTATTCTCTTTTTAAGACAAATGATCAAAGTAAAAAAGATACAAATTTTCTTTAAAACTTTTTTTTTGCAAAATCATCCCCAAAGCTTACGTCACGTGTGCAATACGGGCACGTGACAATGTTTTCTTAAACGGCAAACTAATACCGCTGAGTTGTATCTTCTGCATATATGTATACGCATACCATAATGAAATGTAAATAACATATATCTATGAGAACCATCGTAAGCTGAATAAACGACATCTAGTGTGTTCAGGTTTTTAGACGAGAATGTTATTGACGTTTACAGTAATGCATTTCTGATAAAAAAGGAAAACATTCATTGTGTATAAATATATATATTTAAAAAAATAAATATAACATTAAGGAAATCAGGCATAGTACAGAATATAATTCACAACGAACAATTATTCAAAAATTAAGAACAGATACAATATACATTCGAATTAGCGGATTTTTTTTTCAGCAGTGAGGTTTCTCAAGTAGAATTTCGTGTTGAATGTTATTGGATAGCAATATAAAAAATGAAGCCACTACAAAATCGCCAAACTTGAAAAAAAAAACTAGCTTGGCGTATGGATGTATATTGCATCAAAGCTAAAAAAAACCCACATTAGGAAGAATTATTATATTATAACCTGGAGGCTCCCAAAGTGTGCGTCACAACATCTTCACAGGTGCGCTGCGAAATATCGCAGAAACTTTCACAATTATTCTTCATTTTTTCCAATGAATGTGGTAAGATACGGCATCTAAAGAAGCTGGTATAAATCTATGAACGAAATATATCATTACATTTCTTTATTGATAGACTGTCATATGTTCTTGTTCATGATCTCAAATAAATAGTTTTTTGATTTTTGTTTCTTTAATGATGAACCGGTTTTTATTGAATACTAATAAACATTTTGAATACGTAGATAAAGGAAAGTACACCCTCAACCAGTGACACGACTGTGAAATGACGAAATAATTATAAATGTAATGACAGTTATTTAGAGTTAGGTTTACTTTGAAAGAAATTAACTGTGATCAGAGACCAATGATGTAAGAAATTTTTGCACCGTCTACCGCCAAGTATATTAAAGCGTGATTTAGAAAACAATCACCGCTACATAATTGGCAAACTTCGTGATTTTTTTTTTTTACCGGAATTTGAAATAACTGGAACAACAAAAAAAGCAGATTTCTCAAGAATACATAAATACTAAACAATGTTATGCTATCGTCTCACAGAGTAGCTTATAGAATTACGTAAGATGCCTTTTACGATTTCGTGTGAACGTATCTTACCAGTCGCTGAAGGTATGATAAACACTACGGTTAATGAGTCTGCTGAGCAAAGCGCCCTTATCCAATTGCACAATCGGTCACAGAATACAGCTAATGGTTGCATGATCTTAATGATAAATGAATTTTAAAAAAATCGATGGAAAGGAGATTCGATCGCGTTTGGATGAGACTACAAATAATAAAAAAGGGTTGGCAGGCAATGTAGATTTCACTGATGGCAATAACTTTGCTGAGGACCCCTACTTCTGCAAAAATATCACTGCCGGTAAGAAGGCCACGGACTTATTCGAGTTCTATGATACTTTCATACCTGGAAATAATTTCTAGTGGACTAAGTGTGTCAATGTGTGTACTGACAGCGTTTCTTACGTGTCTAGTTGTTACCCAGGGATATAAAACTCTATTTGAAGTAGTTTCTAATTCATTGACGGCCAATTTAATTATTCACAAGGAAGTGCTTGCGTCAAAGTACAAGGTGTCCAAATCAAAGGCCCATAATTTGGAGTAATCGCAAATCTTAACAGAGAGTTAAAAAGCATAAGAAAAATGTAAAGTTAAATAAGAGTACTCACAGAGTTCTTATTAAAGTGCACTTCCACATGGGCACCCTTTGTAGCCCTGAGGATATCCAGTTGGTAATCCATAACCGCTGTAGCATTTCTATAGTCACAGTAGCAATAGATGCGATCATTGGAACACGGTTTTCAATATAACGGATCTCCCGTGAGTAAACCTTGCATTTAGTGTAGCCTCAAAAGACAAAAAATTCCAGTGTAATGACACCTGGAGATTTCGATAGACTGGCATTTGGTTGTAATTTCTACAAAATTTGAGTTTCGTGCGCATACAACCTCAGTTTTCATGAAGCATATGAATAGTTGATCGTGGTATAGATAATTCAGAATCTGCATTCTTTATTGACTTACGAGAGCTCTGAACGAAATTTTATCGAACATCTTCCTCGCGTGCATCAGAAAATGAACGCCGATTACCTCCCGATCTTTTCTGTACACTTACAGTTTCGAGATACGTTTTCTGTCATACTTTTTCATACGTTCTGCTCTTAACATCGGATGGGTACCTTTTATAAATTGTTCGTAACATTCTTTGTTTTATTATTACGGATTTTTGTTCTGTTTTTCTTTCTCTTGAGGTGAAGCCTTTTTTTCCGTTTGTCGACTCACGAAAAGAATCCATGCATTATAATCGAAAAGTAAAAATTATCCCAAAATCCAAGAAATCAGCATCCAATTTTTGTAACGAGCATGCATTCAATTTTATAAAAATTCTTCCACTGAAGACAATGTTTTTCAAAAGAACGAAGTAAGGAATCCGAACACTCGTTGTTGTTGTTTTAGTTTAGTTTTTATTAACGTCTCACTAGAAGCAACACGGGGGATACTGGCGACGGACCTCGTAATTTTGAATCTCGGTCAAGTGACGAGGACGACATCTGAGCTGGCACCCCCCACTCCTAACTTCCCCACAAAGCCAACGGGAGGACTTCGGGCCCCAACAAATTTAACGTGCATCAGCCCCGACTACACTGCGGGTCTATAGCAGCCAAAGATCGAACCCGCGACTGAATGAAAACCGCCTGTCACGAATTCGAAACCATGACCACAAGGCTACCGTTGTTGTTGTACTACAGCAGTGCACGATGGCTCTTTTGTGGTACGTTTGAACAGCGATATTAAATTTATATTTTCATTAAAGAGCACAAGATGTATAAGATTTTACCATTGAATATTTTTTAATGAAACAAGTAAACTTATTTAACAATTTTGAAAAGTTGTATGCATTCAATATCTCTCTATATACAGAAATATTCACTTTTCGAAATCGGTGGAGATCATTTCAGGTTTGATGGAAAAAAAAATTGAACTTCAGGAGAAAAAAAAAAGTTGAATGAAGAGATGGGCAAAGATTATTTTTGTGTATTGAAGAAGCTTTTTAACTCAAATGAAGTTGATTTCTCTCAAAATATAAAATCCATTTTTTAAGATGTGTATCATAGCTTATCACTCCGGTTTTTTTTTTAAAAAAACACACACTTTCAAAATGAAAATATATATTAGTTTAATTGGGTTTAGTATCCATTCAACACCAGTGTTCACTCTGAAATTATTTCTGCAGAAGAAGACAATCTTATTGAATTATTTTGCGACAATAGTTTTAAAAATTTGGACGCATGAAAAGGAATGAGTTTTGGATTTCAGGAAAAGGGAGATATCTTCTTCTAAATAAAAAAAAATACTGTGATTTTAATTCAATTTTATACTTCTTATTTTGTTTGGAGCTGAGTTTTTGGCGGTGACTATGATTAAGAGCAAGTAACGAGCGAAATTCGGCGTAGAAAAGGAAATGACAGTGGTCATGACTTATTTAATTCCAAGATTTGAGAAAATGTGTAGTGATTTACAAGTTAATCCTCCATAAATTTAGTGAATAAAATATATATTAATGAATTTGTTCACAATAATGCATTGTTCGAATTGTTCATTGTATGTTCATTTTAGTTTTTTTAGTGTTATGTGTTTTGTTTATTTTTTCCTTGGTAAAACACGAATTCAAAAAGGGCGCCAAGAGTCAAACTCTAATTGAACTTCTTCTTCACTCCTGTGAAAATGTAATTTTTTCCAAATATTTGATTTACTTTCGATGTACATATTTAATTTATTCATTTTTCGTACTGTTCAACAAAGTTCTTATATTTATTTCATGTGAAATTTATATTGTAATCAAATATAATTTTTATTTTAAAATTTTGTATAAATTTTCAAGCACAAAAATGGATTCAATATCAATTTTCTCAAACATTTTCTTAAATTTAGAAACTTCTTCGGCTGTAGTTCAGGAGATGGCCTGTTTTTAGAATCTTACTATATAGTATATTGGTCTTGGAAAAAAAAAACTATCTTCAGTTTCGATTTGAAGCTTACCCCTAATTTTAAGAGGTTTCCCAATATTCCAGAAAGGGAATCGGTTAAAATAAATGTAGGGTACACGTCAAATGTAGCGATTTTTTTTAAATTTAATATTGATTTGTTTTTGGAGGACTTTATTATTATTTCGTTTATCCTTACAAAAATGTTTTTTTTTTGTTGTTGTTGTTGCGCTTAAGATGAAATTTGGCTTTCACCGAAAAAGTTTCCAAAATTACCAACCAGTCTCCGACACTTCATTTTAACCAGCAAGTCTTGTATCGAGGTTTTATAGCACGCAGTTTTCTCTCTATTTTGATTTTCATCAATTTCCATAACTTATATATTTTTGTTTTATAAAACTCGTGTTTATCTCATTATTTATGGTCGAGAGCTTCACGGATAGCAGCATACATGTTAGTCGTGGGTTTGAGTCTTTCTACCACAAATATCGGCGTAAGGAATATTGGCAGGCTACTGTGATTTAAATTCCACTTATTTCGAATTTCTCACGCAGCATAACACATCAATCAATAACTCCCGAGACTAACCCAGAGATGGCACTCGTAGTAAACCAGTAACCAGGTCTTTCTAGAGTAC
>BMAW01030499.1:0-27976 GCA_019974015.1 Nephila pilipes | reverse complement strand
AAAAGATATTTACTGCTAGTTAGCTTTTAATGGTACTTTTCCATTTTGCGGTGTAAATCTCACAGAGCAGACTTTATTGGCAACAATACACAGTAAAAATGTTTATGTGCCATTGAATACAACCGACGCCATTTGACATCGGTTGTGCCGTTTTTGGCAACTTTATCGCCTTCACTGGTGAAATGGAAAAGTACCCTTTTAATTAAATCAAAAGAAATATGTCTGTAAATTTGTAATTGTGTCAGTAGGTTTGTATGCTATCCGTTGTCTACAAAATGGAACTTGTGATTCTTCTGTGTTGATGATAGTTTTATTGATAGCTTGAATGAACCAGTCTAATCCATGAAGTGTAGCACTACATCAATGAGCACTACAAAATGTCTTTTGGTATATCTTAGAAATTAAATGCTGTGACACTGTCAGTTAATTCCTTGAGGAGGGGGTCATAAGTAATGTGAATAATATAAAAAAATCCATTTTAAATGAATAAACTGAAATGAAAATTAATGTTTTCCATCAGGTTATCAAAATAACATATATGCAAGTTTTTCTTTTATATAAATCATGAAAAACATAAATCTTGTATGAGCTTGAATTTTTTGGCCTAATTTAGTCCAAGCCTTAATGATTTTTAGTATCAGCTTAAGACCCTCATATTTTCTTTTCAATACTCCTGGCCTATTTGATTTAGTTACTAATTCATTGACTTTTTATTCAGTAGAAAAATTAACATGCAAAAAAAAAAAAAAAAAAAAAAATCATTTCAAGGAAATATGAAAACTTAACATTAAAGAATAAAGTAAAAATCCTGAATGTCTAAATGTATTGATATTGTATAAATTATGAAATTTCTACTATTGTTTCACTTCAAAACCTCTAAAATGTTGATTTACTCGCAAATTGGAAACCAAATTTTTAAAAATAGTTCATGAATTGAAAAACTTTAAAAAATTTCAAAGTTCTTATTTTTCCACTATATTCAAATTAAATATGAGCTAACATTTAGCAAGGATTAATGTAAATTTAAAAACAAGTGATGAAATTATTAATAGTCCTAACAATATTGGAGACAAACCTCTCCCCCTCATGATAGCCTTATATGAATATTTACTACTATCTTAGGGTTAATGCCTAGAAATCAAGAAAGGAAAACGATTCCTACCATGAACAAGGTTGAAGCTCGCCTATATCCTATTTCTGTTGTAATGAAACAGTCAGCATTATAACAATTTAATTGAGCATTTAAGCAAATTATTTGATACAAATTATAATTTCAGGAATGTTACATTGATACAATACATACAATATTACTTATTGTACATGAGGAAACATGCTACTGTACATGCATGTACCTTAAATTAATAACAATATTGACAAAAAGCAATAGTTATATATACATTAAATTAATTGATGGTTCGAACCTTGGCTATAAAAGACCCCCTGTGTAGCCAGTACTGATGCACGTTAAATCTGTCGGGACCCAAAGTCCATTCATTGACATGGTGGGGAAATTAGGAGAGGGGATGCATGTTCAGGTGTCGTCCTCATCATTTGACCAAGGCTCAAAATTATGAGGTCCGTTGCCAATAATCCTCATGTTGCTTCTAGTGCGACGTTAATAAGACCAAACCAGTAAATTCTTTTTACTTGATTTGTGAAATTGTTTATTGGTTAGCTTGTATAATTCAAATTTGTGATATGTCTATTTGAGTAGCAGGCATTAAAGCATATTCTTTTGGAAGGATCAAAAGGTGAACAGAAATGGAAAATGTTCTATAGAAATTCAAAATCACAGGAGATGTTTCTTTCTTTCTTTCTTTTTTTTTTATGCTAATAGATTTATTAGATAAACTCATAATTAAGTCATTTATCTTTTTTGATTCAAATTGAATGTATTTTGTAATTGAACAAACTGCTGAAATTTAATTCCCACAATGAAGCAAAGCTCCAAATTTAATTTACAACTAATTCCTATTTTTAACATAAATATTGGCTATAGCCAAAACATCTTTCTTTTTCTTAGAAGTGAAACACAAAAAGAAAGTTTGCATAAAGTGTCATCTTTGATTATTTGTTATTATTGAGAATTCTATTTGACTATTGAATTTAGCAGGACCTTTAAATCTAATTTATTCATCTCCTATTTAAACAATTGAATCAATAAATTGGTACAAATCAATCAATAGAAAATTGTATTTTCAATAACATTTAATAGCATTACATACATAAAACCCACTTTTATTAAACCCATGCAATTATATTTATATTTTTATCGTAATCAGGATACCCTGATGTATACCAGGAGGTCGTTTCTTCTGACAGATTTCCAATAGTCAGTTTGATTATTCTTTTCTTTGCTTCTATCTTGTTTGAATCATAAATATTATTTAATATTTGGAATTCAAAGCTCATTGAGAGCCATTCTGGGTCATTCCAATATTTGTATTTGATCATTTGCTTTGGAGAACAACCTCATAACCTGCTGGGTTAATATTTCCTGACACACCATTCCATGGTTGTGGTTTAGACAAAAGTTGGTTGATTTCTTTCACTCTATTTGTAGCGAAAATTGAATAATTTTCCAAGTTCTACTGGTGCTGCCTTTTTCTTCAAACAAATCATGAATCACATTCTTACATTTGAGAAGTTTTAATCCTTAGCCTTATATAATTCTGACAATTGTTGTATGATTGGGAGAGATGCACTATAAAGAGTGCACAAACACACTTTTTATTTTTCTGACCTAGGATTTCAGCTCAGATAACCTGCAAATAAAGTGTATATATATATATATGTTACGAAAAAATCTTTTTCCTCTCCGAGCGTGCGTGTGGAGGGAAAATCAAGTCCAACTCAGAGGATAACAACAAATGATTTATTCGTAAATCTTCAGGACTACCCACAGCGCAATTTGGGCAATAACAGATACACAACACTTGCACAATTCTATGATGCAGATACATGAATAAAACATATTTAGTACAGTCACAGTTACTTCAGCAATGTTCAGCTCACCAGCTTATTACTCTTCATTGCGGACAACTTCTGCAGTAACATTCTGCACTTCCAGGGCAGGCTCTGACAATTCCCAGCAGATACATGTTGCTTTTACGCTAATTCACCCAGTGCACTCCACTTCAATTGCCAAAAGGCCGCTGTAGCCTAGTGGTCATGGCTTCGGATTCGTGGCCAGCAGTTTTCATTCATTTGCGGGTTTGATCTTTGGCCTCTGAAGACCCGTCATGTAGCCAGGGCTGATGCTGGTTAAATCTTTCAGGGCCCAAAGCCCTCTCATTGGTGTGGTGTGGAAGTTTGGAGAGGGGGTGCCAGCTCAGGTGTCATCCTCGTCACTTGACCAAGGTTCAAAATTACGAGGTCTGTTGCCAATAGCCCTTGTTTTGCTTCTAGTGTGACATTAATAAAAACTAAACTAAAACTCAAGTGCCAACAGTGTTCAGTCGATTACCTGATTGATCTCAACAAAGTCTTCAAAGACAGACTCTCCATAACAGTTCTGCTAGATTCGGGCCAAATCTCCATCAGATTCACTTGGCCACGATTCCCCAATCGGTCTTCAAAGCAGATTCCACAGACAACTGATTCTATACACAGACTGATTCGTTCTCAAACTGATCCATTCAACTGTAACTCTTGGCGTATTTGTGCCTTTTCAGCCAGGCGTGACCTTGCATAGGAAAATTCACAAAAATTTCATGATTTTCTTCCTGTTCGATTTTTCGCTTGGCTTCCAGCGCCTTTGAGTACTTTCTATCTATCGCCAAGGTGAAGGGGGTCATTGGTTAAACCCTCTCTTGTAAACTGGCGACATCTCTATAAATCACTCTTTTCCTCTATAAGAGAGTATTTTCATTAGCTTTGAATAACATAATCTTTCTTATCTAGACACTTTAAAGCTGTATTCTGTTAATTACATTTTAAACATTTTAATTTAACTATTTTTTACTTGTATGTCTGTTATTCAAATATTTAAAAAAAAATTTCATGTTTAAATAATGGTTTTTCTTTTCATTGTAAGATATTTTTTGAGCTAAAAGAAGAGAGTTCATATGAAACTTTTCGCAGAGCATGCAATTTTGTCTACCTTTGAATGTCCCATCAGGAGAAAAATTTGAACTTACTAACATAGTTGTCGTTGCTGTATCCTGTACGTTTGAAAAAATATTATTATTATTCTGTTAAAATTCTATTTTTCACAAATCCCTCATGACCTAAATTTATCATTTCCTCAGATTCCACCTCATGGTATAAAAATATTATTTTCTTGATGGAAATTTGACTTGTAGCATCATCAATACTCCCCAATATTCTACTCCGTTCATAGAATATTTTCAGGCAAACATGATTCTATATTAGGTTCTAGAAAATCGGCAAACTTTTCTTTCATGAATCCTGAGCTTTACAAAGCCATCAGATTAATTTTCAACAGCAATTCATAGAGGATTGCTAAATCAGGAAACTTCTTTCTAGCATTCTTCATTACAATAGATAGATCTCGAACATAAATCTTGACTGATAGATCTCGAATATAAATCTGTACTGATAGATCTTGAATATAAATCCTTACTGATAGATCTCGAACATAAATCTTTACTGACAGATCCTCATGGCCAAATATTATTTTCTGTTGTTGAATGACTTTGGGATAATTTTCTGTTGTTGGAAAACTTGAAATTAAAGTTGCAGTTCTTGAATTAGATAGCATAGATTGGTATAAATTTTGGAATTTGTTGATTTCAGATAAATCATCAGATTCATGAATTTTAGAAAAAATACTCCAGAAGGTGAAAAGCTGTTTAGGATCACCTGAAAAGTTCTTTAATTCAAATTTTGACTGTCTTGGTTTCTCAGCATTATTCCTCGAAAAACTCCAAGATAAGTTCGAGATTCCTGTAATTTTCAGGTGCTTCAAAATCAGCTTCATATTCAATAACTCTTTGAGTATCTTTCCAAAGTTATGTGGATATTTCATTTTGAGTCTCATTTAAATGAGAAGATTTATCTTTTTGTGTACTTAATGTGTGCAGATTGTCAACATCCTTGTCGTCAGTCACTATAATTGTAAATAACATCCTTAAAGGTTTCAATGCAGATATTATTTTATAACACTCTTCAGACTAAAATATCTTAATGCCTGTGTCATAAATAATGGAAATTCTATTTGACAACTGATGAATGAATTTAAGAGGACCTTTAAATCTGATTCTTCTTTAAACTGAAGAATTATTTGAGTCAATAAAACAGAATAAATCATTCAATAGACAAATGCATAAGCAAGTAACATTTAATAGTATTGTATAACATCTAAGTAGGACACTGTAATACAATATATCACATCAACTCATATATATGTTTCATCGTAATAACATTTTCCTCACTTCAGATCATTTTTCTTTTGACATCTTCACTGCTATATTAGGAGACTAGCATTTGCAAAGTCATTCTGTTTTGATATAAAATTTTGATCTCTATGCAAAAGATAATTATAATTTTTGTAATGAGAGACTAATTTTGCATGCGTATTTACATTTATATTAACTTATAAAATTGGTTGAGAATAATCATTTATTGCACAATTTGTGTTTTTTTAACAACTTCAAACTTTTCATCAGGTGTCATTTTCAAAAAGGAATCACATTAAAAAAATAAATAAATAATGAGATGAATTTTTACACTAATGGTAGTACATAATCTTAGAATTCAAAAGAAAATTTTTTAACCTTCATTAGATAAACAGGAGATTTTATTTTAATATTGTTACAACTATTTTTTAGCATGTTCTCAAGAATGCGACATCTTTAATGTGAAAATGAATTAAACATTTTTGAATTGGGCAGATCAGGACTTGCCACAGTAATTTTGTACACTTAATGAGTTATTTTTTCCTATTTTTTGCAAAATGGTATTAATAAATGTTCACCAAAATTATTCATTTCTACATCCATAACTTTCAAAACCTTGGCATTTTTAATGCACTATTTACATGATTTCTTAGCTTTTCAGCCGACTCAAACAGAATATTTTCTAAATTTAATAAAGTGTTCATTTGGACTTTTTGCAATTCCCTTCATATTGATTTTTGAGAGCAGTGGTATCAGAAATGAGAGAAATTGATGAATAATCAAATAATATCATCTATGCTTTGTATTTGCTTGGCATTATCAAACAAGAGAAGATTCAAATGAGAGTTTTTGATAATCTGATATAGTTCATAGATGTAATGGTATCATTGAACTGAGATTTAAAATTATTCCAATTTTTCAAAATTACCATAAAATATAAGCAATGATATTTCAAGAAGCTTAAGGCTTAGTTTCTGATTAATTTAGGAGTTATGAGTGCATTGCTCAAAAGTTCTAATATGCTTGGATTCCAAAACTTTATTAAATATTTCTTTAAGCCTCTGAAGCTGTTCAATTTCATCCACTTTGCTCTCACAGTTGGCAATGTGATTATCAGTTACCACTTCATAATATTCATTTTTCACATCCAGTTTAGTTTGGAACTGATTTAAAATTTCAATTTAAATTTTTCTTAAAATATATCATGTTGGTTCATTTCAATATAATTGTTTTTGAAAGTTTTGTTATTTGGGCCTTTAAGCCTGCCAACATAAATTCAAAGTTATTAGGTCTGTTATAAATGTCTACAAGTCATCGAAAAAGGCTTCCATTTGGCTGATCAAAAAATGCACAAGCTGTGCAAGGATTCCTTATACATGTTAAAATTTGGTAAGTTACATATCATAATGAAACATGAAGTGCTACATTCATGAGTGTTTTTGTACACATAATTAGTATAAAATGTTTTAAAGATATGTTATGCATTGTTGGTACCTTATCACCAACTTTCATACTCTTGACAGCGCTCTCTTACGATGAGAAGAAAGGTATGTAATTGTATCAAAACAACAGTAGCAAGAAGCTGTATTAAAAAGTTTTGCCATGAAAACTCACTTTTTATTTACCCACATTTATGCATAAAGTTTGCACATTATGTGTGCATAATAATGGTATAGCTAAAAAAATTTAAGAGTTTTTTTGTGATAAGTTATTTCAATTTTTTCTATTTTCAATCATGGTACTTGTTTAAAAAAGTATCTTCCTTTAGAGTTCATTTGAAATAAGGTAAAAAGTTAGCTATATACATAGGTGGTAGGAGATAATGGCATATATTATGAAAAGGCATTTTTCAACATTGCAAATGAAATATTAATAAATATTCTATTAGAATCCTTTCTGTTCAAAGTCAGGGTTAACCCTCTGGCTGATCATCCCGCGATTTCCATGGGCAACTCAAATGTAGCAAAATCTACTCATCCCGCGATTTCTGTGGGGGGGTGTTTTTCTTCTTTTATTGAGGAGCGCATCCCGCTTACCCCCTGTTTTATTACTGAAATAAATTATATACAGTATTAGATGTTTAATTTACGTTTTGGCCTACAGAATTGAAGGAAAGGAGCAGACGATCTTCTCTCCACTCACTTAAGTTCTAAATATGTAAATGTTAAGTTTGAAATGAATGAATAGTTCTTTGCCTCTCAAAAATAACAAAAGTAAATATTACGAAAAAATTGTTTGCTTAAATGATTATAGAAGAGATTTGCTCCTGTGCGGTTGGCCACAAAAACATTATTATTATTATATGTTGTTTTATAAATTTTAGAATCGGTCTACTGTTGTAATGACTGGAGATGCTTCTGTTTACATTAAAAATAAGTATTATTTATAAGCTCCAACATTTGAAGTTTCTTTTACGTTTTCGGTGTGGCTAATTAATTTAATGGCTAAAGTGAAATGTTAATGCAACAGCTCTCCAGAACGTCAAAAAAGTCGCTTGCATCCTGCACACCTTCTGAAAGAAAATTATGGGAAATTGATGGTTTTATCAACACCCCCCATCCCTATAGCTTTACAGCTCAAACTCACGTTTTTTTTTTTTTTAATCAGAAATGGCTGCTAGAAAACGTTCAGCGATTGATAGAATGTATATTCCTGATGACTTATCAGATTCTGAAAGCGATTTTAGTTTTGATAGTGAGAGTGATATAGATTTTTCGGACTGTTCCTCGTATAGCGATGAATCTGATCATGATTCAATTAACTTGCAAAGCGTTAGGCAGTGGTGCAAAATTGATATGAAGAATATTCCTCCTCTACCACCTCCAGTTCCTTTTCGTAGAAATCCGGGAATTACTGTGAATATAGCTAACAATGCAAATATATTGGATTATTTTGAACTTTTTTTTGATGATCAAATATTACGAATGATAGTCTGAGAAACCAATAGGTATGCTGAACAATATATCCAAAAAACAGTTTGTAAAGAGGGATCACGCTGGAAAAAATGGACAGAAACGAATGTTGAAGAACTAAGACTATTTTTTGCAGTTTTGTTACTTCAAGGAGTCGTAAAGAAGTCAGAACAAGAACATTATTGATCTAAGCGTCAAATATTATCCACACCAGTTTTTGCAAAAGTAATTGGAAGAAATAGGTTTTTATTGCTCATGGAGTTTCTTCATTTTACTAATAATGAGGAATTTGATAAAGATCGACACCCATGGCCGTAATTGAATAAAATTTATGATCTAATGGATCATCTTAAACGCAAATTTCGAGAAGTCTATATACCAGGAAAAAAATCTTAGTTTAGATGAGAGTTTGATGCGGTTCAAAGGCAGACTCAAGTGGAAAATGTATATTGCCGAGAAAAAGAGCAAGATTTTGCTTGAAGGTTTTCGTTCTTTGTGAAGCAGAAAGTGGATACATTTCAGATTTCCTCATATACACAGATGATGGAACAGTATATAATCCGAAATACAGTCAATATCCCATTTCCACTAAAATTGTTTTACACTTGATGGATCGATTCCTGGAAAAAGGTAATTGTGTCACTATTGATAATTTTTATGTCTCCACAGCTTGCAGACATCTTAGTTACAGAAAAGACGGACACTTATGGGACAGTAAATAAAACCAAAAAAGACCTTCCTGTCAATTTTTCAAAAGAGAAAGTCCTCAAGGGTGAAATTGTTGCTTATCAAAGAGGTAAAGTTATGGTCCTGACGTGGCAGGACAAAAAGAGTGTCTGCCTTATGAGTACTATTCATGATGCAAGCTCTTATTTGATGACATGCAAATCTAAAAAGACTATTATGAAACCAGTTGTCGTTTGTGACTATAATAATACAATGGGTGGCGTCGATTTATGCGACCAAGAAATGTCCTACTACCCTACGCTCCGAAAACAACAGGGAAGTATTATATCAAAATTTTCAGGCTGTTTTTAGATCAATCATTGTGGAATGCCTATGTGCTTTACAAAAAGCAAAACCTGACACAAAATATAAAGCTTTTGGAATTTCGTTTGCAAATGGTTTAAGAAAGTATCTAAAAGTATTCTGATAGAGGTAAAAGCGGCTGTCCTGGAAGACTGAGTTTTACTCCGAACCCTTTGAGATTGACAGCTCGTCATTTTGCAAGCCACATACCACCTAACCCCATAGAAAGAGAGTCTCAAAGACAGTGTGCTGTTTGCTGTTAAAGAAAAGAGGCAAATGGAAAAAAAATTCGCAAAGAAACACGAATCTGGTGCAAAGACTGTGAAGTTCGATTTTGCCTTGAACCCTGTTTCGAACTCTATCATACCAAACTGTATTTCTAAGGTGTTTTTTTTCTCAGTGCTTTATATTTTCTTAAATTTTATACATTTTACTTTCTTATGTTATGCAATTAATAGAAATTAACTGTTATTCAATTAAAATTTATTAAATTTTTTTTTTTTGCGATAACATCTGAAATTGGTTTTTCTGGCAACTTAGTTTCTCATGATAAAAATCTATATAAAAAATCTTTTCTAGAAAGAAAAAATGCATTTTTCAATTCTTCAATATATTAAGATTTAAAATATGCAACCAAAAAAATACTCAATTTTTGAAGCGATTTCGGTCCACAAATTGAGCAGTCAGAGGGTTAAATCATAGATGAATATAAAATCACCCTGATACAAGGTAAATTTCTCTTCTAACCTTTTAAATGAGCATTGATTCAGAAACTAGAGCATTTTAATTAAATTTTTACTTAATTATTTCAACATTCTGTTTTTCATAGTTATTTATATGTCACTGTTTGTAAAACTGAAATTGTTTTTATATTTTTCCAGGAACGTCTAATTCCTCAAATATCTAATGATCACTTATTAAAAATATGCTCTCGAATTGGGCCAATTCTAGACCAAGATATCCCACCAACTGTTCCAGGATTGACTTCATTGTTGGGAGTCGGGAGGCAATCCCTTCTGCGAACAAAAGAAGGTATAAATATGATGTATTTTCTTAAAAATGAAGTAAATTTCTTTAATTTGTTAAGGCATATATATGCTCGCAAGCCTAACTGCTTATTGAAACAAATCCTATCCAATCTGTCGTATGAAATCCTTTGTGCATGCTAGAGAAACAACTGGAGATGGATCACTGTGAGCTGCTTGCAAGCATCTCATATACATCTCGCACGGACATCTGTGAGTTGATTTCTTGACTCACAGTTGCGTACACATATTTATATCATAATTAAATAACAGCCCTTTACTATCTGATAATCAAATCAAATGAATTTTGTCTAATCAAGACAGTTCTAGAATGTATCCTAAAAGTTTAAGCAATTGTTTTGTGAGATTGTATGATGAAATGTATTTCAAATAATCAAGCAGGTTAAAACGTTTTGCTTGTATTCTGCGTAATTATGCTGATAAAAAAATAAAGCATAACAATATTTATTGTACAGCACAGCCTTACCACAAGAATATTTAAAGGAAAAGAATAATCAAAAAGTTTTTCCAATTACAAAACAAGTCATATATATACACTTCGTAAGAGTGATTTAACCAATCAGTATGCTGACAATTACTGCATCAAGTGGAAATTAGTATAAATATTAAAGCATAGCAAAACTTAGCAAATTTGGTGCTTTTAAGTTTGGACTGGAACATGATAAGAAGTTTGAATTACAATTTATACAATAAAAGTTTTATGTGTATGGGTTAAAAAAAATTGTCACAGTATAATTTTACTGTATCAGTTTGTTACGTTGCTATTAAGTAGCATTTAAATTCACATATATTTATATGATTTGTTTAAAATGCTGTTAGATAAATTTCATTTCTGTATTTTGTAATATTTATTCCAGATTTTTAGTCTTATTCTTTTAAGAAACATGTTTTTTAAAGAATTTTTTTTCTTAACATTAAATTTTTTTTTTATATTTAAAAAAAAATAGTGCTTAAAATTTTTGAAGAGCATACGTTTCTTCAAAATTGATTTTATTCTATACAGATTTTTTTTAATGTTATGAAAAATATCGACCTTTTTATATTAAATGCATAATGCATATGGGAACAAAAGTCAATTTAATTACTGATGTAGGATCTAAATGTCGCAAAACCTGCTTAGGACAAACACTATTTATGCTGGTTGGAAAAAATAAATATTTTTAGATAAAATAAAGTGTGTTCTTAAATATTAGACCTAATATCGCAATCTGTATATCTAATATCTTGTCCTTTAATTTGATACACAATCTGTATATATGATTCAATTCGATTCTGATGAAATAAAAAAATTTTTTAGAAGGTTAATAGGAAAATTATTATTTTTTCTAGAATTACAGAAGCCAAAATGGCCAATGTCCAATTTAATAGCAAGGAAAAATGGAATGCCATTGCTACCATCACATACAGCGCAATCTGCATACCCACCTAATATTGGTAAGAATCACATATACATACTTTATTTTTACTGTGTTGCACATGCAAAGAATTTTATAAGAAGTTAATTACATACTTTTTGGTTTCCTTAATTTTCACAATCGCCAAAAAAATTACCATTTTTTTTACAAATTCTTTAATTATCTTGTTATTTATATAAAAATTTTGAATATTTATTGATATAAAAATATAATTTACGAAAATGATCAGATTTGTTCATTTTCATACTGAATTTTCAAGATAGGCTGCTTGGCATTATAATTTGTGTACTATTCAACACTTTTCATAAGTAGCATGAGCTCTAATAACTGAAAAAAGCTTGGATCTTGAGGAAGAAAAGGCTATTAAAAATACTATGATTTCTTATGTATTATAAATAAAGTTCAGTAATTTGTAAGGATGAAATTAAATGTACTTAAATAAAAACTTAGAAGAATGAGTTTTATCTGTACATTTAAAGCTTATTACATTAAAATTACATGTCTCAATTTTGTACAATGGCATCAAATTTGTTGATTAAAACAATGCTTGTATAGTTTATATACTGACCTTCTTACAGTTTTTTTTCAAATTTCTGGAAAACTTATAAAAATATCTAACCACCGGTTAATCGTAGCCTTTTTCCAAAGCTTCAGCATCTCAAAATTATTTCCTTTTTCATTTTGGAGTGTGATAATGTGAGAAAATTGATTGAAGAGGTTTTAATGAGTGTTATTCCTTTTTGTAATGAGTAAGATGCATATTTAAATATTCTTCATCCTATTGTTAGAAAACTTATTGAAATTGCTTATCTACTTGTAATTAGAGAGATTGAAGTTTTTTTGATTTTCCTTTTTAACCCTTTCCATCACAGCTTAGCGAGTCATATAACACACTGACAATTCCAGTGTTAAATTAGTTGCAAGTGTTCATGCATAAAATCAAAAATAAATGATTGCTGTGTAATAAAATAAAATCTTTATTCCTTAGCTACATTATATAAAACGAGTTCAAGTTTATAAACGTTCAACAAAATGAAAATTTCATAGTTTGTAATTTGTCATAGTATGATATTTTTGGAAATAATCACCCATATACATGCAAGGGGTTTCTAGAGGTAACTATCATAAAACTCTCTGTTTCACTTTTTCTTGTCTGTGATCAGTTTTTACATAAGTACTCAAGTAAGAAAAACAAGCATGCCACTGTAGAAGTGACATTGGTTTAAAACATTTATCTTAATGTAATAAGGAATGTTTCATGTAATGTGAATGGGAATAAGAAAATCCAAGTGAATTTTTTCTCTCTCTCTCATATACACACACAATTAGAAGTATTTCTACATGCAAAAGTCATTTTTTTCAATATGTAAGTTGTGTTATCTGCGCAGCATGATTTTTTATCGTTAGGGTTTATTGTTATGACTGAGAGAAGGATCAAAATGTTAGGATGGAAAGTATTTCATTTTGAAAGTCTTAAGGAACAAAATGTTTAATTTTAAAAGCTCAATGGGGTATTGTATATGTTCGAAATATAAATATGACATAGACCCAGCAAAACTTATTTAAGAGTGAACCATTAATGCTTGTAGTTTTTATTTTATTTTATTATTTTTTTTAAATCTGAGTAGCTTGAAGTTTGAGATTTAATCTTGCATGTTATCAATATATGACCAACATTTTCCATACCACCTTGTAGAGAAATGAAATTTGTTTTTAATTGAACATGCTTCTAAGTCCTAGTGTGATGTAATGTGAAAGTTTTTGATGCTGCAGTGTAGGTATTATCCTTGTGACTTGAAAGTGCTCTAGAATTTGAAAAGTTCGTTGTGCTATTAAATCTGTAACATTAATCTAATGAAACACATATTTTATGATTCATTACAAAATAATTGTACCCTACTTTATTTAATTATTTTATCAGGATTGTGGTTATGTTTTGGTGTAGTTATAGAGGTCATGAACATGAATCTATACATAGATGTATGTATATTTACTTTTTTCTTTCTTTTTTTTTAGTTCAGGCACTTGCCTCAAGGGAATATAGTGGACGTCTATCATGCTCTCATATGTTTACACCCAAGATTTATGCTCGTCAACAACCTTATCGCAGGCTTTTGGGGCATTTATCTTCAGTTTACTGTGTACTATTTGACAGAACTGGAAAATATATATTTACGGTGTGCATACATTTTGATTTCTTTTATGTTTTTTAAATGGTAACATTTTTCCAAATAATTGTTTAACTTAATTTGAGCTTTGCATTTTTCTGTACTATAATTTAAAATGTTTATTTTTGGTCTGAAAAAGAAAATTAATCATAGTACTGAGAAATTTTATATACTACATAAGAGTTAATGTAGTGAATGAATATAATTAATTTCTAATTTTTTTTATATTAAAAAATGTATAAATGTTCTTTCATCATATGTGGCCTTTAACTGCTGTTAGTGATCTCTTTATATAACTTATTAGTGCTCCTTGCCTTAATCAGTAGCACTCAATGAATCATGTCAAAATCATATTTGAAATTCTGTAATTGAAACAACTTTCATGTAGATTTTTACCTTAACTTTAATGTATAAATAGCACTTATAAGTAGTTATTCAATGAATTATTTATTTGTTTCATGGGATCATTTCACTTCACAGTAGTTCCTGTTTCATGCATTTCTTTTAAAAAGGAGGAGAAACGTGTATTTCTTTCTTTTTTTTTTTTTAAAAAAAAAAAAAAAAAAAAAAAAAAGTAAAATAAATTTATCATTGAAAAATAGGATTAGAAGATTTCAAGATTTCAACTTTAAATAATAGTTTTAAAGAATGTTTAAACTTATTGAAGTAACTTGCTTTCTAGAAGCAACATTTTACATAAATTTTAACCTAATTCTTGAACTTTTTATGATAAAAAAAATCATGTTTATAATGTATGTTATCTTTTTACCAATAAAGGACAGTATTTATTGACTTCATAAGTTATTTTAGTAATTATTTTTTTAAATGACTTGTGAATTATGTGTAGATATCTGTTAAATTATTAATGTAAAGTTATGTTGGTATTTTTAAATTTTCAACTAAATTATATTGCTTGAATATAATGTGACTTATTGTTAAAATTAAAGCCATATGTAGAAAACTGTTGGAAAATAATTATTTTCGTTTATATCGAAAATATATTAAAACAATATTTAATAAATTCTATGCAAAGTTTTGCAAAGAACAGATATAGCCACCTAAGATGCACTTTTTTTTATAATTATTAAATTACTCAATTAAATATAAAAGAATTAAAGTAAACGATGAAATATTGAGAAGTGAACAATAGTAAACTTATCTGATATTTAAATTAAAGGAAATTTTAAATTACTAAATTGAACATATTTAAGCTTAAATGTAATTAAAATGGAAGCAAATGATAAAAAAATTGAAAAGTGATTTGGTATGCCAAAAATTATCCACCCAAAATAATAGCCCCTTCGGTGGCTAATAAATTATTGTGTAATTATGAATAATATAACAATCTACATTACAGAGATATTTTTTTTCACTTTGTACATAAATTCATTATATATTTAACATTTTTTTTTATTATTGTAAGTAATAATTAATATTGTTTTTAAAGGGTGCTGATGATTTACTTGTAAAAATATGGAGCGCTGGAGATGGAAGATTGTTGGCTGCTTTGAGAGGACATTCTGCAGAGATAACAGACATGGCAGTGAATCAGGAAAATACATTAGTAGCTGCTGGCAGCTGTGATAAAACAATACGTGTTTGGTGTATTCGTACTACAGCTACTATTGCTGTGCTTTGTGGACATACTGGAATGGTCACATCTTTACAGGTTAGATTTTTAAAATTATGAATTGGTCCTCACATGTGCTACACTATAAAATAAACAATTGTGGTGCTTTGTGAAAACCAGTTTTTTTGCTTGTTTCCTATGAAAAGAAAGAAGGGAGAAGAATTTTTGATTTTAAAGTTTCAATTTAGAAAGTTGAAAACTAATTGTAATTCTTTTCTGCTGATTAAATGACCCAATCTGTAACATATATTCATTGGATAATGGTAAAAAAAAAGGGCTTAATATGTAATCTTGAGTTTTGCTTAATGGTATGTCATGAAGGAAGCATGTATGTTTTATAATTAAAAGCAACTAATTTATTTCAAATATTAATTTTGTGTAATAGCTACTGGATTCATTAAAGTACAATCTGATAATTTGTGATAGATTTATGCATCAATGAGATTATAATATTTTACAAATAAAGTGATCTTTTTTCAATTTCAAAGTTTGCTAAGAATAATTTTTCCAATATCTGAAGGAAGAATAATACTGGAAAAGAAAAGGAAAGAATTGAAAAAATTACAAAGATAGTGAAATTTTGAATAAATCACTGATTGTTCAACAATTTTGTTTCTGTAAACTTTTCTTCAAAAATTTAATTTTGGGCATTTTTAAACTTATTTGTCACATTATAACCCTTGTTAAAAGTTTGCTTTAAAAAATTGAACTTGTAATAGAAATAAATTTTTGAATTTAAAGTAGTGTGAAAACTTGATTATTTATGCATATTAATTAAAAAAATATAATCAAATTTTCAGTTTAAAAATATTTGAGAGGAAATGAGCAAAAAAATTTTTGCATTTGAAATTTGTTCATGTCTCTAAGAAAAATTATGTTAAGAATATTTTTTGATAAAAAATTTATTTTCCTCATTTCATATATATATATATATGTATATATATATATATATATATATATATAAAAACATAATGAAAGAAAACAATTTAATTACAAAAATCTGAACAAGAGAAGAAAAAATCCTTTATAGAAAAATGAATAAATAATTGAATATATCCAAATAAAACATACTCGCACATGTATATTGATAATAAAAATTTGCTCCATTTTTACAGTTAATACATGTAATGTTAAAAGCATTAAACCTACAAATTTATATTGCATCTTATTATTATTGTATAACATCTTATAAAAAAGATTTTGTATTTTGATTACAAGAGTTTTTTTTTTAAGACTCTGCCTGAAAGGAAAGTACTGAATTTATAAAATATTACCAAAATAAAAATTCTTTTCAGTTTTTCTCTTTCTCGTGGAATTGAATTGAAAATTAAAAAAAATATAATTTATTTCCTATTATGATTCTCATAGAATTTGACTGTCAAAAATCAAACATTTTATTAAAAGAATTTTTTTTTCGGAATAACACATTTGAAAAAAATATTAACATTTATATGTTAAATTTATTAATATTTATATTTCTTTATAGTTTTAGTTAGTAGGAGGAATTTATATGTAAATTTTAATATATGTAATGAATTTAAAAATTCATGACTAAGTAAAAATAAAACATTTTCTGAATTCATGGATGTAATTAGAGTATCGTTTTCCAATTAAAACTGTTCATTCATTTTGATGAGAGAGGCAAGAAATAACACATGGATCAATAAGTCCCGAGACTAACATTGAAAACAACATTTTTTTTTTTATTCATCAACATAATCACCTTTTAGGGTGATACAATCGTTCCAACGCTTTTCCAATTTTTCAATACCATGTTTATAAAAAAAATTATCTTTCGCTTCAAAATAAGCTTCAGTTTCAGCAATGACCTCCTCATTTGAGCCAAATCTTTCCCCCTCGAGCATTTTTTTAAGATCAGCAAAGAGCCAGTAGTCACTGGGGGCTAAATCTGGTGAGTATGGGGGTGGTTAAGCAGATCAAAGCCCAATTCGTTCAATTTTGCCATTGTTTTCATCGACTTGTGGCAGGGTGCATTGTCTTGGTGAAAAAAGATTTTTTTTCTCTGCATGTGCGGTTGTTTTTTTGCGATTTCCTCCTTCAAACGCACCAGCAAGTCAATATAATAATCACTGTTGATCGATTTACCTTTTTCGAGGTAGTCAATGAAAATCACGCCATGCGTATCCCAAAAAACTGACGTCATGACTTTGCCAGCTGACTGCTGCGTTTTCGGACGCTTCGGACGGCTTTCGCCAGCTGTGCGCCACTCAGATGACTGCCGCTTCGACTCTGGAGTGTAGTGATGTATCCATGTTTCGTCCATGGTCATGTAACGACGCAAGAAATCTTTTTTGTTGCGAGTAAATAGCGATAAACAGCTTTCTGAATCATCGACTCGTTGCTGTTTTTGTTCCATCGAAAGCAATCGCGGCACCCACTTGGAAAAAACCTTTTTCATACTCAATTTTTCATGTAGGATAGTAAATACACTTCCATATGATATCTGTGTCATCTCAGCAATCTCACGGAGCTTCACTTTACGATCTTTCATTATAATTTTTGTCACTTCACTCACATTTTCCGGTGTAACGGCTTCCACAGGTCTACCCGAGCGTTCCGCGTCATTTGTGTCGGTACGACCACGTTTAAACTTGGCAAACCACCGAAAAATCGTTGCTTTTGATGGACAAGAGTCCGGGTAACATTTTTCAATCCATTGTTTCGCTTGCACGGTGTTTTTACCCATTAAAAAACAATGTTTTATCAGAACACGAAACTCGGTTTTTTCCATTTTTTAAACAAACTACAAAACGACTTTACTCCAACCTCAATAACTCAGCAGTTTCTGGTCCGATCGACTTAAAATTTTGACACGTTTCAAGCAAAGGTTAGTACTCTAGAAAGACCTGGTTACTGGTTTACTACGAGCGCCATCTCTAGGTTAGTCTCGGAACTTATTGATCCATGTGTTATACATCATTAAAATGGATAATGCAAGAAGCGTAGGTTTATCTCCAAGATTACAGGGACTTATACTTAGAATCTTTGAGAGATTCTGAGAGACTTTGGTGGCCTCTAAAAGCCTGAAAGGGATTATCCCTACAGGTCTCTGATCGTGAGAAACGTGGATCGTGAGAAGATTCAGCTTACTTAATGAGTGAGTGATTGCATAAATTAAGGGATAATTTGGATTTATATCAGAAAATAAGAATGAACTCTTTACTTTTGAGTTAAAGAATGGGACAAATTTGGAAATTAAATTTTTTTCAGTGAAATTATTTCCATATATATGTGTGTGTGTAAATAAGAAGATACAAAGATTTACTTCTTAAAATGAGTATTATAATATATTCATAGAAAAATATTTCATCATATTTCAAAATTATATTTTCTCAATAAGTTAATCATATTTAGAGTAATTTATCATGCTTCAACATAAAATCTTTTTTTAATGGCTTGAAGTTATAATTTCAAATATTTTTTAATTTTCTATTTTTGTAGAGGAAATCACTCTAAATTATTACATTGCTTTTTTTAGAAATTTTCCTGAAAAGCTACTCTTGATTTATCTTTTTTTAAATTTATAATGTAATGAATCTGTCTTGCAATATTTATATAAAACTTTAATTTAATCAAAACTTTATTAAATTTAAAACATTATGTGCTGTTATAATGAAAGAGTTAAGAATTCAAGATTGAATTATAATATTTGATGTTTATTGTAGTTTTGTCCATATCCTAAAAGTGAAGACAGACTTCTAATTTCAACTGGGAATGATGGATGTGTGTGTTTTTGGCATTGGAATCCCAAAAATAACATTTTCAAGTATGTAGAATGACACATTTTTCTATAGTTAATCTGCTTATATTTGATATTATGTTGAAGCATTGTTTTGTTAATTTTTTGTTTAGTTTTACTTTAATGTTTTGGAAGATACTAAAGTTTGTACTGCTTATTTGTTTTTCTTTATTATTATTTTTTAATTATTTCAGTCAAAAGCCTTTGAAATTCACTGAGCGAAATAAGGCCAATGCTCAAATGATATGCTCATCATTCAGTTCAGGTTGGTTTTGCTTTAAAATATTTGTTATAATCATGGTATTCTTTTTTTAAGCATTGCAAATGATTTTACTTGTAAAATTGAATTATAGTAAAAATGTACTACAACTTTCTTCAAAATTTTTATGTGTATTTTATTAGTATAAAGTCAAATGCATTTACTCATTAGCAAACTTTTTTTTTTACTGTTCTTGTGTAATCAATGACTCCTAATCTTTTACTTATTAGTTACTTGTTAAAATTTTTTTTATTTAATTTTCTTATTTTATATTTTAGGAGGTTTATTTTTGGCTACTGGAAGTACAGACAATAATGTTCGTGTTTACAATATAGCTGGTATTAGTGGACCAGAGAAAATTCTTGAAAGAGAATTACATACTGTAAGTAGATCTAGAGGTAGCAATAATCATCAAATGTTATTAATTAGTTTTCTTGTATTTATTGATTTATTGGAATTTTATTTATTTTTTGATGTTTGTTTTGCTTAAACATGTAAATTAGTTCTCTTAATTTATTAATGTTTTTAAGTAACATAAATTAATTAGTATGTTGAATGATTTGTTTTACAGGATAGAGTGGATAGTATACAATTCAGCAATAATGATTGTAGGTTTATTAGTGGGAGTAAGGATGGAACTGCTCTTATTTGGAAATATGAGTGGCAGAATTGGACCACTATTCAGTTGAAAATGAGCACCAAATTACCTGGGTGAGAAAAAATAATATAAAAAAATGAAAGATGATACTGTATTAAATAAAATTTAAATAATTGTATGTACAAAAATTTCATAATGAATGTAAAATTTTTATTCCTAGTCTATTAATTTTTAATTTTCTGTGTTGTGTATAGTTTGGTTATAAAAGACATAAGAAACTCTTCTATTAAAATGAAAATTTAATTTAAAAATTCATTTATTATTAACTGGAATGTATAGTATGGAAAAAACTGAATAATTAAAATATATTCTGTGTATATTTATTTATTTCTAGTCAATCTGAGGAGAGGGAGGATACTAAAATTAAACTCATGGTCACAATGGTTAGTTGGGCCCTTAATGATGATAAAGTTATTACTGCTGTCAGTGATCGTACAATAAAAGTTTGGAATTCATATAATGGAAACTTGATCTACATCTTAAAGGTATTTTTATTTTATTTTAAGTACGGAATTTCACATGCATATGTATTGTTTGTATTTAAGTTTAAGAATAACTCTAGTTCAACTTAATTTTGTTTCAGCTTGGTAATATTTTCATTTTTCAATAATTAAAAAAAAACTCTGCTTCAGTGTTTTTGTTATATATATATAATTCATGATAAAATAATTATTGATTACAATATTTATTGAGTTGAATTAATTATAACCATTATAATTGTTCCTCTTGATTTACATATTTTTTTTTTTTTTTTTTTTATATAGCAGGGAGAAAAAAAAGTTCAGTTTCTGTACTATTCATAATCTTTCAATGTCTCATTAGTCCTCATAACATGAGATTTTTTTGGAATCTAATGATTTAAAGGGAAATTACTTAAAAAAATATTTGAAAGTAGTAAAATTTAAGGTAACAGGGTATTGAAATTTAGGAAATGCATTAATTCTTAATGTAATAAACAATTTACTCTGAAATAAGAAAAATAAAAAGCCACGAAAGTTTATTCAAGTATTTTTAGCAATAAAATAAATAAAATTTTATTTGAAATTACAATAATTCAGATTTTCCTACCTGAATTTTTTTATGGTTTCTTCCAAGTTTTTCTCAATTTTTTTTAGTTGAATTATCTTTTCACTTAGTCTGTACTTTTCATGGTCGGAGTAATCTAATTTTCCATGAGTAAAAAAATTTTTTTTTTCATTGGTTTTTACTCAATGTGTTGAACATTTTTAAAAATTTTTTTTACATTTAATAAGCACTTTACTATTTCAGTACAGATGAAAAAAAATTTTTTTTTTTCCCCCTAAGACATAAATACCAGATATTGAAAATTGTGATTAAATGCCTGTTATTTATTTTTTGCTTTGTGTTCATAGCAATGGTGTTAATTTTCAGCGGTTGGTAGTTTTCCGACGCCATGGGGGGGAGAAAGTTAATGACCTTGATGTGCCAGTATTGTTTTGAACTCTGGACCAGTGGGTCCAAAGAAAAATTGACTGGTCGCTTTTTGTCATGCCTTAACCAACTGGGCTAAAGAGAACGCTAGTTAGCTAAAGAGAATGCTTACTTATTTGGCCTAGTTAGTAAGACATTTTAACTTCTGGTTGCCGTTATAGAAGAGAGTCACTACATACTCCCCCTCCATTATCATTGTGATGATACGAAGAGATACATTGGTTTTTACAGAAGGTTGCTTTTTGATTTTTTTTCAGCCATTACTGCAATTGATATACATCCCCTCCCTATTAATTGAGTTTTGCTTGGGACAACTTTCCATTTGAGTCATCGACTGTCTCGTGTTGAGTGGTGGATCTCGTAGACACAAGCACCAGAGCCGGGATATCTCTAGTCGTGATTTGTGTGTTTTTGTCCTAGTTAGATATACAGAGGCAAGTGTTTCGCATCTGGGGCATATGCAATCAATAGATATAGGCTGTGCTACCATCTAGTGTTCAAGCCCTGAATCACCACTTTGGTGCTGGACGTTTTCTCCAAGACATCAGGGGATGTCATTTTACACTTTGTCCTGTGGAGGGGGAGAGAGAGTTTTTGACCTTGATTCAGAAGCATTGTTTTGAACCTTGGACCAGTAGGTATCAAGAAAAGTTGTCCAGTCACATTTTGTCATGTCCTAACCAACTAGGCTGAAAAAACGTCTCATCTGGCTAGTTAGCTGGGTGTTTTAACTTCTGGCACTGTTGTAGAAGAGAGTTGCTGCAAAGTATTTAGGGTGAAGATGTTTTTGCCCTGTCACTTAACGAGATGGTTTTTCTATCCTTTTGATCAATCCAATCATTAGGTTTGAAGCAAACTTATGTGGTCTTTTTTTGCGGTACCTTTAACTAAGTTTAAATAGATTTCCCCTTGAGTTAGTTAAGGCATTTTAATTGCTATTATTATTGTTAAAGAGTTATTGTATCAATGAACTGTTTTCCCATCACTTTAGAGAATGATTTTTCTGTTCCATGGTGTATAGTCAGTTGACCTTGAGTAAAGGTAGCATTTTGAACTCCTGATCTTTGGATCTGAAGAAAACTTGCATAATCTTTGTTTCAAGTGTCTTTATCAACTAAGCCAGAAGTGATTCCCTCTTATGTTAATTATTAAGACTTTTTAATTTTTGTTGTCGATGTTAAATAGAGCTGCAAAAAGTATTAAGAACTGAAGCTATCAGGGTTTTTTTTTTTTTTTTATCTTCTTAAAGTGTGATGCTATTCCAAAAAGAATACAGTAAAAATTACATATTTTGCCCATCAATTTATGGAATTCTTATATCAGTGTCATTTCCTTTTATAGAAAAGGAAATATACATTTTGTTTTACAAATGAATTGAGAAGTGATTAATCATGATCTGTATTTTACGTTCTGTTTTGATCAATTCCTCTCCATATTTAATCTTCTGTGATATTACATTAGGCATTCTTTGAGAATTAATTATACATTAAATAACACAAACATCCATAATTTAATAATTTCTTTTTAGGATACTACTGTAGTGAAAATAATATTTTTAAATTTCATAGTGATGATATAATTTAATTTTAAATCAATGCGAAGAAAATATGAATTTTTATGCATAATGCAAGATCTTGTGAGAAAATTGTAACAAGTTAAAATGAAGAAATTAGGTTATAAAAAAATAAAGTAAAATTTGAAGAAAAAAGTGCTTTAAATTTTTAGATTGTTACATAATATCTTGACTACAAAAGTTCAATGTGCCACCATAAGAACCATGTCTGAATGGTGTGATAGAATATGTTTAGTTTAGAATGTGTGCAATCTACTAGATTGTAAAAATTCCTTATTGCTTAATGTATAAACTTTGTATTATTTAGGTAATTTTATAAATACATATCTTTTTTAGAATAAAAGATTTATTTTTGCATTTCTTTATTGCCCATATTTGTTTTGAATAAATATCTCGTTTATGATGTTTACAGAAATTATTTTACAATGACATTTAAGTTGTTAGCTAAATAGGATGATTGATTATATCTGTATAATTCTCGTATATTAATTCAATTGTACCTTGAGGTATGAAGTAATTCATTCCATGATGGATTTCATGAGTTATATGTTTGTATTTTTGAACAATCTTCCCTCTGAAGTGAACAAAATTTGGATTAATTTATGCCAGTTCTAAAAAAAATGCTCAAATATTTTTAAGAAAGCTCAAAAAATGCTTCTCTTTTGATAATGTATTTTAATAGTATTATTGTATTTTGATAGTATAGCTTCAAAATAGTTATATATTATTTAGGTACACCTGTCATGCTGTGTTGCCAAATCTTCTTGCATCTTGTTTATGTTTATCTGTTATCTCACTTTAATTTTATGAGTATAATCTTTTTTTCTTTTCTCACTAACATTCTTTAGACTCCTGAATGATATGAAAAAAATTAAATATGTGTATTAAAGTGAAATTAAACATCACAGAAATGTTTCTTTTGGGAGGTGAATAAGAACACTGATTTACATGCAAAACTGTAGAAAATGGCCGTTGGTTGTGATGTTACTAAAGCAGGTTTATAACTTAAAATTCTAACTTGTAACTCAAGGCAGAAGATAGTTTTAATGATGACTCGTATATTTCAAAAACTTGCATATTTGTATCTCAAGATACTACTGTACTTCTAATACTCCTTCAGTTATTCTTGGACAAATTTGTCTGAAATGGGTTAGACTGTCAAATTTTAGTGTATTTTCCCTTTTTTTATGATTGTTTTATTTCATAGGGTCATGAAGATGAAGTATTTGTATTAGAACCACATCCAACTGATCCGAGAGTGTTTCTGAGCAGTGGTCATGATGGACGCATAATTCTGTGGGACCTGATTACAGGAACAATTATAAAAAATCATTTTAATTTGGTGAGTTAGAGAACAATTAGAAATATAAATTCTAAATCATTTTTCTAATAAATTCAAGGAATATTATATGAATATAGGAAGGATATTTAAATAGTTTATGCTATCAATGTTAAATAATAACATATTTTTCAACTATTTATAAATTGAATTTTTAAGTTAGTTGAATATTAAGTTATAACTATTGATAAATTGAATATTTAAGGTGTTTCTTTGTAATAAATATAAAATCTTTCATTCTCTTGCTTAATCTTTTACATTTTTTTATTCTGTTTTAATTCATCTGAAAGTTGCTCTATGAGTTAAGACATGAAATATGTGATAATCTTGTTAAAGCAAAATGCTTACAACAAACCTATGCGAAAAGTTTTTGTTTTGTGAGTGGATTAATTATGTTGGCACCAACAAAGCATTTATAATACTGTTACATATTTAGTAAGGTTTAATTGCTAGAAATAGGTCTATTTTTTACTGTATAATCTGTTGTAGATACTCTTGTGCCTTAAATTGTACTTTAAATAAAAATTTCATATGCCAGATGATCACTTTTATTTTTCTTGTTCTTTACTTTTGGCAACCCATTACAACTGTGTTTTCTTGGTAAATTTGCATATCATATTGAAGTTCTGAGAGAATGATTTTCACCAAGACTGCTCTGTTATGCAAAATTTATGAACAGAACAAAACAAACAAACAAACAAAAAAAAAACAAGGAAATATAAAGTAATGGCAATTCATAATAGTTTCAAAATCATTTTGCTTCAAAACCTGCCAGGGAAACTATTAAGTAAGAAGCAGTTTGAAACTCTCAAAAACAGCATAGCTGCCAAAGAGTTGTCTTAAAGTTTTGAATAATTTAACCCTATTTTCAGTCATTTCTTGTATTTTTCAATATTGTGGGAATTAAGATTGTACATCTATTGATAGATGTAAAAATGTATTATTTTTAACATTTAAGTTTTATGTTATTCCTATGACAACTTTAAGAAAATTTTATTTTTAAAATATATTTTTGAAAGTAAAATTTATTAACCGATGAAAGTATACATGAACCATGTCATGAACCCATGTTAATACAAGCTTCCTATTTAACAAGATAAATTGATCTAGAAGTTGGATTTTACTATGTTTGTAGGTGAATTATGTATTTTAAAACACATGTCAATTATTTGGGATATTTTTCAATATGCATAATATATTGAAACAAATTTTAAAAAATCTTTTAATGTATTATAAACCTAAAACAATTAATGACAATATTATATAGTAATTTAGCCATTACTCTGCACTACGCATATTTTCATTCAGTATATAACAAAATTATGGAGTCAAATTTTATTTCAGTAAAGTATCTATTGTTTTCTAGCAAGTTTTATATCATGTTTGCTTAATATAACAATTATGTACATACAGTGTATAGTACTGTAATGTTCTCGATGTCCAGCAGGTGTTCTTCAAGTGTTAATAAAACTAATGATCCAGATCCGAATTGTTGCCATTGATAGTCAAAATGTTATAGATTTGGAAGACAATGGGCCAAAAGCAACCCTTTTACAGATTCTCCCTTTGAGGATATTTATAAGCTGGATTGAAATCAACAGAAATGTGCCAGTGGTCAAATAATTGAGTGATGAACAGATTCTACAAGATTTATAATGCAACAAGAAGCCCAGGTTCAGGAGGTAGAATCACATGAAGAAGGAATCGTGAAAGATGAAGTTTAAGTTTTGTTGAAACAGGCTTCTGATGCATCAAAACTTATATAATCTGACAAAATGAAGCTCAGCTAAACTTGTGTGTAATTTGTAATGATTTTTTTGAAAGGGAGAGATCTAAATCAGGGAAGCAACATGATATACTTTTTTAAACAGTAATGTTTAGATTTTTTTTTGTTTTTGGCATAGAGTATTTTTTTACTACATGTTTTGACTATCATTGCACTATATAATTTTTCTTTTGTGCTATGTTTTTTTGTCAATGCAAAAAATATTCAATTAAATTAATGTTCAAGGTTTGAATTTAATTTTTGAACTTGCTAGAATGATGAAATACTTTATCAGATATTTATAAAATCTAACTGGTTCAGAATTTGTGTAAACATGTTAGATACATGTTTAAATGAGGTAAATTTTTATTTATAGGATGATTTATCTTTGATATCCATGTTAAAATTGTATTGATAATTCAGACAGCTTTGGTCCTTAACATGCCAGATTAGAGTGCCTACTGTATTTCGAAGTCAATTTTCGTTACATAGAGTAAACAGTAAAATTATTTATAGCATATAAGTGATATGAACAATTGCTTTTAGATTGAAGGTCAAGGCCATGGTGCTGTGTTTGATTGCAAATTTTCCCCTGATGGTTTCATGTTTGCATCTACTGATTCCCATGGACATTTAAGCATGTTTGGTTTTGGTGCTGTTGATCGTTACAAAAAGGTAAAAATGCTTTAAATATAAATATATTAATTTTATAATAAAGGGAGTTTCTGAATATTAATGGTTTGTTTCAGCTATATATTAAAAGATTTTTGCAATAACCATTTTTTCAGGTTCCTTTAGAACAATTCTTTCATACTGATTACCGACCTCTTATTCGTGATATTCATCATCATGTACTGGACGAACAGACTCAAATGGCCCCTCATTTGCTTCCACCTCCATTTCTTGTTGATATTGATGGTAATCCGTATCCACCAAATGTACAAAGATTAGTTCCTGGCAGGGAACATTTAAATGATTCACAGCTTGTTCCATATATGCCTACTGATGGTATGCTATTTTTTGATTATTAGATGATTGTATTTTGCCTAACTTGTGACTAATATAGTTTTTGTTTATTTTAACAAATGTTTAGCACAGCAAAAACTGCTTTGGGTTTTGCCCCATAAAACTCAACTGTCACTCACATACTCACTTAATTTGTGATAATTAATCATTTTTCTTTTTTGCCGCCATACATGTCCTTATTTATGTAATAATTGATATTCGGAATAATTTTTTTCAGATTTTTTGGAAAATTAAAATACATTAGGATAATTTTTACTTTTTTGATTTGTGCAAAATCTTATAATGAAAAAAGAAAACCCCATTAAATATACTATATTATTGACTCTTTTAGTTACTTCATGATTAGATGATTAACTAATATGTAATTCAACTGCTTCATGAGTCCATTCATGTAATTTGAATTTTTCCGTAAACTGTTGAGGATAATGAAAGGCCATTATATATGTACTTCAATTCCTTTTTCTACATTATAATATGTATGGGAATAAATTATGTAGTTTCATCTAGAAGTGATTCATCTCCTACTCAAGGAATTTTGTTAAAAACTGCCAAGGACCTGTTTGTATCCTGATTTTTAAAGACTT
>BMAW01030497.1:0-26340 GCA_019974015.1 Nephila pilipes | reverse complement strand
ATTAAAATTGTTTTCGTGTTTTTCTCAAGCTGTAAGTATTTTTGTTCTCAAAAATAATTTTGATATCATTTACATAAATGCCTAAATGAAAGAAGAATACATTTTTTCATCACAATTCATTGAATCACTATTGAAAATTAAAATGACATTTATATTTCACGTAATTTTCTCAAATTATAACTTCACTAAAAATGTTAAGACATTGAACTCGAGACTCCGTGCACAACTATTCAAAAAACAAATACGGAAAAGGTCATACGCATAATTTGAATTCCAAATAAGAATAACTTATCATTTTTTTAAGAAAATTACAAAATTTATAACATTAAATTCCTTTAAAAATGCTTTTGGCTTGTATATTATTAATGTACACTTTCAAATTATTGGACTGCATCCAAGAAGTTCTTACTTAAACTTTGAATAACTTAAGATGGATATGTCTGAGTCGACAGTGTTTAAAATTCATATATCTTTGTGTTTCACTTGAAAATATATTTAACCTTTTGTTTATCGAGAAGCTCTACAGATTATTTCTTGATATTTCTTCACAGTTTATTGTAATGATTATTTACTTTTTTGCGGAAATAAATAATTTATTTTTTTATCAGTGCATATTTTTTACTGTTAAATTATCAATTCTTAGGACAAGTTATTTTTCCACATTGTAAGTAATGCTTTTAAGTTCTTCTAAATTAACTATTGTTTATATTCTATTGTATCATTTTTCATGGCATAGTACTTAACTTCACAAGATTTTTGAAATCCTTCGCCCCAGAACGGGCCTTAATCTTGCGATGGAGACCTAGTAAAAAGCTGTACAAAAGAAAATTTCCTTGCCCTGAGATCTTTAGTGTTTCAGGTGACTTATTAATTAATTTAAAGACAAGTTAAATTTAAAGTAAAACAGAAAATTACTAAGCATATAAAAAAGAACTAATTAAAAATTAAAAGTGTGATGGTATATCTTAACCGCTTACCTACTTCTCGCCCATGCAATGAGATGGCACTTTAGAATAACTAATTTCTGTAAGCGCGCAGAGAACGTGCGAGCCTGTGGTATAAGCATTTATATCCGTGCAGGTATCAAAAGAACACAGAAGAAGAAAAAAGGAATTCTTGCCTTGCCGATCCGAATGCTGTCCAATGAATGTCTACAATCCAATATTAACTCCTCTCCTGGAAATGTAAGGATTTCCTTCTCTCCATCGACAGCCAGGACCTACTGAGTTCAACTTAGGTCAGTAGAAGACATGTCGCCCCAACAGATCTATAGTTCTCGCTGAGGAACTAAGCAGAGTTCTCTGCGGCAGTTTATTTGGATACTTGGATCTTGCTTGCATTCATATCTTTGAGAATACTTAACAGTTGTTTATCATTATGTTTATTCTAGCATGATAACTTGATGATACATGTTTATTCTAGCATGATAACTTGATGATACAAGCTGTATCCCTTTCAGTTATCAATTAGCTATTAATTTTATAAATATTTCAACTAACTTCATTAACATTCTGACGAGTGATAGCTTGTGCACAATGCTAAATTAAATAACTATTATTAGTATTTTAAATATTAAATTGTCCTTGATCACATTTGCAATCCACTGATCTGGGTCAATTGAAATATGGTGCATGCTAATGCATCTAATTACCCGATCAATTTAAAGAAAGAATTATTTTAAGTTGAAATGAATTTAGAAATTTAAAGCGTAGTTTTATTTCAAAAAGCAGAAAAGATTTGATTTGAAATGTACGATTAGTGTTGTTTCAGGAGTAAATCGAGGAGGAGCACAGACATTACAGGTTATTTGAGTTATATGCAGGCCTGATTTGCTTTAGGAATTGTAGTTTGAAAGCTCAAAATGCATTTTTCGAAGAAGTAAAAAGAAAAGGAATTTTTTTTTATCTGTTAGGAAATTTTTCAATTCAGAGGAGTCATTAGAGGTTTTTTAAAGGATTGGTGCTAATAGAAGTGGCCTATTTATCGCTGAGTGGGGAGAGGGGTGATTTTATGTCAGATTATTTAGGAGTTTTTTTGGGAGGGGTTCTTTTTTAGAGTTTTCAGAGGTTGTATTGTGCTTTTTGTTGACTTAGTAGGGTTTTTTTTTCGGTGTGTCTACCCTACCCCAAAAGTGCAATTTTTCAATATACAATTTATGCAATATTTTTCCTAAATTTTTTCTATGGTGTAATCGTTAGTTCTACGAGTGCCTTCGCAATTTAGACATCGTGTTTTAGCGTTACATATCTCAGAAATATGGCCAAAACGGTGACAGTTTACTTATAAATATTTTTTTTTTGTTTTAAGGGTTTAACTTTGATTATCATGTATAAGAATTTTATGAATATCTTGAAAGTTTTGGGTGCGTTTAATTTGCACTTGGAATATATTGATAGAAGTAGTTTTGCTTTCAACTTCGTAAGTTGGGTGACTTTTTTTAACTTTTAAGCCTTAGTTAGTTAATTCTTGGGAGATGTCTTCAGTTAGAGTGTCTACCCTTAAGAACTAGTTTAATTTGTCTGTCAAATTTGGGAATAGTAACGTAGTACTTAATTTCATATTTTTAAATAAAGACATTGATTTTCTTGTAAGCCTCATTGGTTTTGGGGAAACATTTTTTGAATTTTCTTGCTAGCTTATCATTAACTGTTGGGACATTTTCTTTGAGAATTTTTAAGAAATCTCGATAATTAATATTGTGATTATCACCATAACAGGTTGATATTTTTGGGGTTCAAGAGTGTCTTTTTTTTTTCATATGGAACATCGAATTTATCTACGCTATTTAAAGTTGCAAATTTATTTCCGGTAGTAGGTTTAATAGTAAATTTAACCTCTTTAAAGTTAATTTAGCAGGCTGGAGGATGTAGTACTGCAAAGAATTTCTTTTAGATTGAATTTTAAACTCTGAGTTCTCTAGATTTTTGTAAATAGGCGCAACCCTTTTTCTAGTATTCTTTACATGAGTCATCGGGGGTTTTATTTAATTCTTCGATTTTGTTAACAGTTTATTTAGAATTTTCCTTTTCAGGATAACTTAAAGTATCAAGTAAATTTGAAAAAAAAAAGGTTATTTGAGAGAAATTTATGAGCTCGCCATGAAGTCATTGGGCAAGGATAAAATTCTTAGTACTCACCATGCAACTGGGGAAAATGAATCTTCGTTTCTTCCAGGGATAACTTTATGTGATGGATGTTCTCTTCAGCGTCTGGGTTGACAGAATGTTGAAATGATTAAGCAAGTTGTTATTAGAATCTGATAGAATTTCAAATTTCTGCATTGATATTCGTCAGTTGTATGCAGTTTTTGAATTTGTCGAAAAGGGTCATCATCACAATCGAAACTCATTTCCTATAGTTATGATAAATCCATATCCATAGCCGTGGTTGAAGTCGTTTGCATTTTCTATATAGTGGCATTGTAATAATTTTCTATATCATTTTAAAGTGTACAAGTTTATTATAAGGTAGTTTTGATTCCTTAAGTAATTTTGGTTGGATTTATCTGACTTAAAATATTTTTTTTTATTTCAGTTAAAGTTGTAACATCTTTTTCAGAGTTAATGGTTGCCTGAGATTTATTATATATTATGTATCGATTATTACTTATGACAGTTTTTTTTATTTTATGAGTTGTATTTTGACCGTGACTTATTTATTATTAATACGAAAGCCTAATTATTTTTGAGAGTATTAATTAGTCACATTTCATTTACTCCACATTAATGATTAATGTCCATCACCACCTTTTCGCATGTTTAAATTTATTATTATATTAAATTAATTTATTTTGTTCAAAATAAATATCGGTTTTCATGTTTTGAGCCTTTAACTTTTTTTGAATATTGTTCTGTGTATAAAACCCCCATTTTTCAAAATTCATTTAGTTCTGATAAATCCATATCCATATCTTTGGTTGGAGTCGTTTCCATTTTCTATATCTTGGCGTTGCATTGATTTTCCATTTTATTTTATAATGTACAAGTTTAATACATGATTGGTTTTGATTCCTTAACTAAATTGGTTGAATTTATATGCATTAAAGACTTTATTTTTACTTAAATTAAAGTTGTAGTATCTTTTTTAGAGTTTAATCCTACATGAGATGTGTTCTTCACAATGCATAGACTATTTATTCAAGACAGTTTTTTTTTAGTTTTACGTATAAAATTTGAAAATAGATTTGTTTAATAATATGAAAACTTATTCATATTTGGAGAGTATTTATTAGTTTATTTATATTGACAAATCAAACACATTTCATTTACCTAACATGTGTGATTAATGTTCAACACCACCTTTCTGCATTTTTAAATTTATTATTACATTCAAATGTTGAATTTTGTTCACAATTACTGTTTAATTCCATGCCGCGAATTTTTGACTTTTTTTTTTGTATATGATTCTTTATACAAATCTCTCTCCTACATCTATTAAAATTTACTCTTAAGACATTCATCTTCAAAAATTCTCTTGTAACACCTTTGTTTCTTTTACTTTTGCTGTATTTTTATTTTATTGTTTTTAAATATTTTTACTTTAATTTTTATAATTTTCGTTTTAGATATTTTATTTCGTTTTTTATTCATTCAATGTATCATTCTTTATTATTGTTTAATACTATTCATTATTTGAATAGCAAAATTTTCTCTTCCTGCAGAATGTTACATTAATTTTCGAAATAAGTATCGTTGAATTTTTCAATTTTTGAAAAGCTCAGAAATACATTCTATAATTAGTTACAGCATCATTAAAAACACCAGAGGTAAGCTGTAATTCATTTTATTTCTTCAAAAAAATGAATTTTTTTCATTCATTAACCTTTTTAAAAATATATATAATTCTTGATATTTTGAAGTTTTCGTATTGATTATCATTATTATATGCTCAGTAAGAGTTTTTATACTTTTCAATACAACTGTTGATCTTCGCAAAATCATTCTTTGTCCCTTTTGAGGTTTTCTCAAAATGTGTTTCCTTATTTTCAAAAATAATTAAGTAACTTAATATGTTTTTAGAAATTCTTAAAGGAAACCTTTTTTTTATTTGTACTCATAGTAACACTCTTGAAAATTAAGTTATATTTTCGAAACATTTTTCCCCAATTAAATCAAAATAAAACAAAAATTAAGCTGTAGACAACTATTGAATTGATTAAACAAATTAATATGCAAATACCGAAATAAAATACATTAAATTCTAAATCAAAATAATTAAAATTTTGAAAAAAAATTACACAAAATTTATATTCAGTATTGTTTCATTCAATTCCTTAAATAAAACTTTTTGTTTGCATATTATTGATATCTTGTATTATGTTTTTTGTTTAAAGAACTATTACTCAATGAAATACAACCTCTGACAATAAAGTTCGGTGAATGAAGTCAGAACGGCCGATCTGGCAACACTGGCGAAACAAAACGCTGCATCTGCTCCCACCGTTGTTCCGCAGAGCGTCGTTTGTGTTCCGTGTAAGACAAGTTTTACTAAGTGCTTGTTCAGTGCGTTGGTTCTTAACTGAGAACAGGAAAATGAATGAACAAAAGATCAATTTAAAGTTTTGTTTTGAGCTTAGTAAGACATCGAAAGAAACTCATGCGATGCTGGTACGTGTTTATGAAGATCAAGTACTGTCCATGAAGTGTGTGTACGAGTGGCTCGCCCGAGCATGGAATGGGGTTCTCCTTCATCACCTCGTCGGAAAAAAGTCAGAGCAGAAAAATCATCCATAAAAACGATGCTCACCACCTTTTTTGATAATCAAGGCATTATCTACCAGGAATTTCTACCTGAGGGAACGACGATGAATGCTGCAAGGTACATTGAAATTTTGACCCGTTTCATGAAACATCTAGGCAGAGTACGACCCCAGTGCGCATAACAAGGCTCGTGGTTTTTTGTTCAAGACAATGCTCGCCCTTACACAGCCAATATCGTCAAACAATTCCTGGCAAGAGAGAGGGTGGTGCAAGTTGAACATCCACCATACTCGCCAGATCTCAATCCTCCAGACTTTTTCCAATTTCCACGACTCAAATTCGCTTTGAAAGGAAAGAGATTTGACGATATTCCTGACATCCAACGAAACGTGACGAGGCTTTTGAACTCCATCCCAAAAGAAGACTGCTTGCAAAGTTTCCAGGACGTGTATAGCAGATCTCAGAGGTGCATAGTTATGGGAGGTGACAATTTTGAAGGACAATAAGGTAACTTTCGTTGATATTTCATCTACGTTAAATTTACAGAACTATTCACCGAACTTTATTGTCAGAGGTTGTATTTTATGCTTGGTAGCGGGATTGTCAAGGTTTTAAATTCACTTATGCGAAGAATTTAAATGTAAAATCCAGTACTGCTGAATTTTAATTTTCTGTCAAGAGCTTAATGAAACATATCATAATTATTACAGCTTCATTGAAAAATGCAATAATTGTTACTTTTATGAATCGCAATTTTCTTTCGAAAATTTAATTTTTTAATTATAAAGGCTTAAAAATTTCTTTTATTAATGAACTGTAGATTTTGCTCCTCACAGGTTTAAATTTATATATTTCACTTTGTTATTCTATTTACTGAATCATTACTTTTCTTGGAGGCTAATCAGCGGTTCACTTAAGATTATTCAAAATGTTATTTAAAAGTTGATCCTCATTAGTCTGTAATATAGCTGACGAAAATATTCATGAAATTCACTTAATTCGTTCGTAATATTCATTTAAATACGATTGCGTTTGAGAATAAGAAACTTTAAACATTTTTTTTTGTGTAAGCTATTTCCCTTTGATTACTTTTCCTAAAATATTTCTTGTTCTTCTAATGCATTTCCCGTTCCTCATGTAAGACTCGCGTGCATTGCATCTGCATTTATTCGCTAAATTGTCATACACCTGATCAGAATCGCAATTGTGAATTGTCCATATTAATTGGAAGAGCACGTGTCGTTTTATTAAACGAGCAGCTTTCATATTTGGAATATGAGTGCTTTGTTTGCATTGGTATTTTGACAGACTTTCGAAATTACAGACAGCGCAATGAGGATTCTTGTACCACCTCGTGAACACTTTATCGTTATCGTAGAATCCAATCCTTGCCATGTAATTGCCCTCGCACTTTTCTTTCACAGAAACCCCATCCCACTCTTTCGGGCAAGTTGTGATCATTGGTTTGCACCTTCTGACATCGTGAATCCTCACCGGCTCTATATTTACGGACACGTTCGTGAAGGATCCATCGTCATCAAGAACAGTCCAGGATTTGAGACTAGTGTCATACAGCATGTACGGCATAGGTGTACTATTTATGTTATGCGTTTTACCAGTCAACTGAAGGTTCCAGAAAACAAGAAGGTCTTTATTCACATTTTCGTTGCAAATTGCGCAGAAATAGTTCTTGTAAATTTTGCCAGTCGCTGAACTCGTGACTGGAATCATTAGGATGGGATCGTTGCTTTCTTCGGCGTTGCCTTCACAAAGTATTTCCGTTGGTATGTCTTTGTTCTTGCATTTGTCAATCATGTACACAAAAAGATCAGTCCTGCCATAGACCTGGAGGCATTCATCGTCAGGGCTGCGTATTGGATTTCGAATGGTATTTTGAAATTCTGAATCAACACAACAGGTGTTGTATGCGGCGCAAATGCTACTGCAATCGCACGTGTATGAGGACAGATCATCTTCTTCCCCCAACCGCTGCTCGCAGTTGTCCAGAAACACGCAATGGGTGCCCATTTCTTTCAGGTGGTTCAGAGTAACGTCCGCAGAAGAAACAGCAAGTACTATGGCAGCAGCGAAAAGCACAAGTACTTTAAAAACCATTGTACTCTTGAAGATAGAAGCAATCTCCATTTTCTACAGGGCTTTAATGAGAGAATAAAAAAAAAGCTTTGAATTTAATATATAATAATAATTTCAATCAAAATATGTCAGTTAATATGTAATGCTACTCTATTTCTTAACAATTAATATGATTAACCATTGGAGATTCCCACTTATCTATATTTATAAGGAGGAGTTACAAAATACACTCGCAAATTCCATTCATCCACCTTGACAACACTGTAAGAAAGTGGCTCATTTTCTAATTTTGAGAGATATTGGTGCACTGACAAAGAGTTAGACGTCTCGCATGAATTTGTTTGAAAATACATTGTTGCATGAATATATTTTACAGAATAACATTTGTTGAAAAAAAATTGCTTATTATAATCCAAATTTTCAATATAGCTCGTGTTTAACCAAGTGATTACATTTTCATGAGTTTATTCTATTTTATGCCGGTTTTATTTTCTTGTTTCTCGTGTTCTTTTATAGTACGTAATAGAATATAAAATCAGGGTTATTCAAAATGAATCATCCGATTTCAAAACTCCATATTTTCAAAAATAAACGATTGAAAAGTAATGCAAGAATACAAATGAAAACCGTGTGAATTTTATGTTATAAGCAATAGATGATCCTCGTGAGATCTTCGCGAAGCTATTTCCTGAAAGTTGTTTTCGAAACTTTCATTTAACCACCGCGCAGTTGTATAGGTCGCACTGGCCCAGATGATTTTAATTCTACACAGCTGGCCACCTTAGTCACCTGATATGGCCCCATGCGATTTCTTCCAACAGAAGTTTGGAAAAGATAAAGTGCATGCATCGCCACAAACCGCAAAATTATTTGAAATCAAATAAATGATTTTTGCTGCTGTACAATCAATTACCACTGACCCTTTACAACTTGTTTTTCAGGAATTTACTTTTAGAATTGACATTATGCGTGTAACTAAAAGAAGTGATATCGAAAACTTAGTTTTAAAAAAAAATTCCATATTTTTCCTTTGCATTTATGTATTACTTATCACACTATGTCGTTTATTAATGAAAATCTGGAATTGTGAAATCAGATGAATCATTTTAATAATTTAACCTTGTATGTACACAAATATTTTTTTTTATGTCTTTCCTTTTAAGTTATCTCCACAGAATTATAAAGAAGTGAGTTTTTTTCAAAATTAATGTATCAGTTTGGCTTAATGACAATATTTAGTTATAAAAATAAATATATATATTGAATGATTTCATACAAATGAAAAAAAAAAAAAAAAGTAAGAATAAAGTGAAAATTTATTTTATGGCTTTAGATGATTATTTATGATGATTATTATTATGATTTTTTATTTATGTATATCATGATTTTATTAAATATAAAAAAAAAATTCAGCATAAATGATTCTCAAATACCAAGCTCTAATACTTAAATAACCACATGAAAATAGCTACAGAGGCCACGCTTTTTAAACCTTATTTTTCTGATAAAATGAATTACTACTGAAATGTATGAATATATAAAGTATGATAATTCCATACGATTTTTCAAAACTAACTTCATATAATGGAAAACTAAATTTAGAAATTCCTAAAAGTCATAATCATTTATATTTCCTCAAGAAGAAAGCAGAGATAATTATTGGAAAATTATTTGTAAATATTTTCAGCCTAATGCAACAGAAATTGTTTCTATACAACATTTTCATAAAAGGCTTACAGCAAAAGAAGAAACCGTTAGAGGACAGATAATATAGCTTGTTAGTACTTTAAGAAAAAGCTTGTCTATGATTCCGATGCTTGTTCCACATTTTTCGACACTGTAAACATAATTTTATTCATACATTAAGAAAGAAATCAAAGTTATTTTTAGAAATAAATAAAGAATAAATTTTTCGTGACGACATCAATGTAATTTTTATTGATTTGTATATACGTTTCTTTAAAAATCGAACTCGTGTTACCGCTAGTTTGGTTCATCACTATGAGAGAAAACCAACGAATCTCTGATAGTAATGTTACTGGAAATGCCACGTCGATTGATATTATCATGCTATTATTAAGGAAAAATAATGTGAATTTTTCGTTTTAGAACATGTCGTTTGAAGAACAAAGTGGACTTAAAATCTTTGGAATGGTATTTAGATTGAGAAAAGAAATGTGATAATATCTACTACATCACAATAACTGGTAACCAGAGAGTGGTATATCTTACTAGCTAAACAATACAAACACACACACATACATGCATACATACATACAGAGAGAGAGAGTTCAAAGGAAAATATTTAGTGATATGAGACTTGTACAGGAGTCCCCTGACAAATTTCGAAATGAAATATTAAATCAACTTCTTATGTGGGCAGAGATTTTTGCACCAAAATGCTTCCCCACGGAAAGTTTTGTTGGTGATGCTAATAAAAATAATAATTTGAGTTTCTCTCATCCGTGATGCCAATCAACTACCTTCTCAAATCTGTATAACAATGGGTTTTATCTTAAAGGAATACTTTTGACGCAAAAAATCAGAAATGCGATTGATTCTCACGAAAATGCAAAGAATGAATGTTACTTGATGCAAGAAAGAAAAAGAAGGAAAAAAAACTTCATTTCAGTGAAAAGGAAGTTTTGCACGTACCCAGATAAAATAATCGGAAAAATTAAACTGAAACTGCCAACACATCCTCCAATGTAATAAAATCTTTATGATATCCCTCCGAATCTACCGTGTGATGTACAGATATATCGTATGATACCCTTTATGAAAGATTTTCAAGGAATAAAGCATTTCCACCAGATTTATAACGCATAGTAAAAACTTTAGTTTTATCAACTAATTGTATTCTGAGCATTTTATTAATCCTACCCCTATTACTTCAAATTCATATTAGTATTCCAGGCTTTCTTTGAGATGTTTTCATTTTACGCTTGAAGGATTTGGGAGTTCTTAATAGCAAGGATTCAAAATAACAACGAAAACAACATCATGGCACAAAAATAACGTTGACTACATCTCAACGATAATGCAGGCCTACAAAATATATCATCATCTGGTAATGGATTCGCGTGTTTCGCGATAACTGAAGTTGGAGCTCGGGACCTTGATCAAAGACACTGTCTGAAATGCTCATGTTAGGCGGGTTTTTTGTGGTCAGTTACAGTTGAGGTCATTGGATGATACAAAAATACTTTTTTATCCTAAAACTTATTAATAGAGTGTAAATTCAAGTAGAAAATGCCTTCCTCCCATTATTTATTCTGACGGACATAATTCAAAGTTATAGAAAGTCAAATAATACAAATTCACACTCAATTGATCAGAAACAGTTGAAAATAAGTAAAACCTTTAATTTTTATCAAATTATTTCTTTGCGCAATAATTCCTCATCTCAGTTAACCTTTCGTGTTGAAATGTAGCTGAGAGAATTATATAATAATTCATTTCATCATCATAAATGCACAGTACTTTTATTTACCTATCACTTCCAATATATATTTTACTAAATGTGATTTATAAATACATTTTCAGGATATTTTGACCTATTACTTTCTTTCTGCTATTTTTCATGCCCTGTCTTAGCATGTAACGATTAGTTTTCAATGCAACTAATTCGTACATTATCTATTTTTATGTTACTCTAATAAATAATGAGTCAAAAAATCTTCTATATTTTTTCATTGCTTATAGTATTCTTAGAAAAAAAGATCAAAACTGTAAAATTCAAACAGTAGTTCCACCGTTTGATTAAATTTTATTTTATATATTTCATTCGAATTTCCTCTTCATTACTGAAAATGTGTATTTCTCAATCATCATTCTTACTAAAGTTAATTTTAAATAAAAAATCTTGCATAAACATTTGGTGTTTTTTCATAAATTTGAAAATTATTTTTTACCTAGTAGAATTTCTGCGGAAAATTTGGCCAAACAAACGCGCCCAGAATACACATGAAAAAAAGAAATCAGACAAGAAATTTTATTTCATAAAAGCATGTAGAGCTTTCGACTCAGAAAGAACTCTAAATTTAGCTTCTACTCAGGAAAGCATACACAAGACTAAAACATAGCTGAAGGAAAGTAAAATGCAGGAGAAGATATTCTGCATTAAATCCTGAGTAATATTATCACTCATCAATATCAGCGAATAACAATTGCGCTGATAAAAATCTCTCTTGAATGGTCTCTATTCTAGTTCTATTCAACAATAGCAAAGTTTTAATTTTTACTTAAGAAATAACTGAGATATCTGATAAAATATATTCTGTATATTAATTGGTTCTAAAATATATTCAATAAAAAAAAAAAAAAAAAAAAAAAAACACGACACAATGGAACAAAAATTGCTATGGATAGAAAAATGTACAGAGAAAATGAGTACAATTTCGTGAAAATTGAATGATTTAATTCGAGATACATTACAAACTAACGAGCTCAATAAGGTGTTGACCCACCTCTAGCCTGGATGCAAGCTGCCACACGACGGGCATAGAGTGATAAAGACTTGATGATCTTCATGCTATTTTGCCAAATTTTACCCCAATTGTCGGGCGAGGTAATCAACATTCCCGGTGAAGCAGTCACCTTCCAACATATCCCAGAGATGCTCGATTGGAGACAGATCTGGCTGGCTAAGGAAGTGTTTGACAAGCTGTGACAGTTATAGCAACACGGTCTGACACTTTGCTGAAAATAAGGCCAGGGTACTGCAAAAGGAACGGTAGCAAAACAGGTCTCAGGATGTCGTCCACGTCAGCTGTTCTGTAAGTGTGCCTCTAATGGCGACCAAAGGGAGTCCGATTATATGAAATGGTACCCCTGTATTCATAATTCCTTTGTTAAGGCCTCCTGTGATGCAGCCAGTGAAAGTACCGGCACGCCGCCGTGGTTGCCTTAGGACACGTCTCGATGACGTCAGACAGAGTTGGAAGAGGATTCGTCGCTAAACACTATGCGTCCCCAGTCAGTAATATTCCACCCTACCGATCCAAGCTCCACCGAACGACCCTACAGTGACCAGGCGTGAGCCGTACTGGCGTAGCGGCCGGTACGATCGTAGATTTCGCTCATCAGCCGTTCAGACACTGCGTGCGGGCATCTGGATGGTTGATAACGATGAATTAGGAGCTGTGACAGCGATCTGGACAATCACTCTGTCCTCACGATATGCTGTGGCTTTATGTCGACCGCTACCATCATGTCGCTGAAATCTGCCTCTTGTCCAAATTCCAATCACTGCATCGCTTCGACACATAGGACGAGAGATTCTCCGGTTTTGCCCAACCAACCTCTTTCATCCCAAAATAGGACCTCTTTAAAACTCTGATTGTTGCTCGTAATGAGCTCGAATCCTGCGGCGAGGCATTTTTTCATACGTTGCAAGGTATCCTAAATTGCAATGCAACAGAAAAATTTGACCATCAGATTGAGAATCGCTTCTATATACACCTGCTGAGTGCGCAGTTCTTCTATTCATTCATTGGATTTTATTTGCATGTTGGGTCCAAATGTCTCTACATACTACGAAATTTCATTACCTTCTTTGAGCATCGAGTTTTTTTTTTTTTGTTATAGTGTATATATATATATACATATATATAACACATCGATCAATAACTCCCGAGTCTAACATTGAAAAAACAACATTTTTTTTTTTGCAAATTTTTTTTTTATTCATCAACATAACACCTTTTGTTAATCGTCTTAGGGTGATACAATCGTTCCAACGTTTTCCAAATCTTTTTTTTCCCCTCAAAAAAAAAAAAAATAAAAAAATAAAAAAAATTTCCCGCAAGAAATCTTTTTGTTGCGAGTAAATAGCGATAAACAGCTTTCTGAATCATCGACTCGTTGCTGTTTTGTTCCATCGAAAGCAATCGCGGCACCCACTTGAAAACTTTTCACTTCACTTCAAAATCTTTTTCCTGGTCCGATCGATCTAAAATTTTGACACACGTTTCAAGCAAAGGTTAGTACTCTAGAAAGACCTGGTTACTGGTTTACTACGAGTGCCACCTGTGGGTTAGTCTCGGAGTTATTGATCGATGTGTTATTTATATATATATATATATATATATATATATATATATATATATATATATATATATATATATATGTGCGTGTGAGAGTTATAGAGAGAGAGAGTGTCGTAAATTACAGCTATTAATGTTGATTTGAGCCTATTCCTTTGTTGAAGTAGGTCAAAGTGACCCACTGTATCGTAAAATTTTATTTAGTGTTAAAAGTAATAGAAATAAAATCTTAATTTTTATTTATCGTTCCTAAGATATCACATACATAGTCATCCTCCAGAGTTATAAATTTCTCCCCGGCGCTTTTTGACCTTTGGAATGCCGTCATTGTAGAACTCTAGGAAATTAAACTATATTTTCTCCATATTGTGGTTTACTTCAGTCTACGACTTTTTGAACTCAAACTAATCATCATTCAAAACTATAATTTATGACAGTATGTACATAACTTTAAATAAATACGTGGAATAAATTTCAACAAGGTATATCAGTTATCTCTTAGTGTAATCAAGACTTTGCGACACTTCCTCGTACTATGATTTAGTATTCTCTCTCTCTCCTCAATAGTTTAGAAAGGATTCTTATCAATGAAAAAGAAGCTTATGAAGAAATACGATGCCATTCCCTTTAATTTTTATTACGTTACTCGCCATTTGCTCACTGATGGTGTGGGAAGCGGGTATCCAGTGGTCAGTGCTTCTGATCTGTACGATGGTTTTCGTTCAGTCGCGGGTTCGATCCCGGTCGCTAAAGATCCGCCGTGTAGCCGGGGCTGAAGCACGTTATATCTGTCGTATCCCAAAGTCCTCCCTTTGACGCGGTGTGGAAGTTAGGAGAGGGGGGTGCTAGCTCCGGTGTCGTCCTCATCACTTGACCGTGGTTCAAATAACGAGGTCCGTCGCCAATCATCAAGCCGGAGCCGCTATAGCGGAAGTAATCCCGGACGAAACTCTACAAATTTTGTAGAATGGGGGTTGATGAGATTGTTCATCCCGAATCTACGCTGGTTTGCTCTACGCAGTGGGGCTGGTTGTCTAGGGGTGTAATTTCGGATTCCATGTACGTTGTTGATGATATTCAAGGATGGCTTTAGTAGCTTTACTTGTTTATTAGGGAGAGATGATGAATGAAAGTTAATACACTATTTACACTATTATGTGAAAAGTAAGTTGACCAGTTCATCGAGCAAAATAGATGGCTGCCCCATTTAACCCATATTGGCGATGGAACGCGATCGGGCGTTTATTTACTTCCGACGCGGGTAGCGAAGGAGAAGAGAAAGGAGAAAGTGGCGGCAAAAGAGAGAAGAGAGCGCGAAACGAGCTCACTCAGTTTTGTTCTCGGATAGGTATGCATGAGCTTATCACATGACTTGTCTGTGGCGACACTATTGAGTATCGAGGAACTGGTTTTACAGTAGATTGAAAAAATACACCTCGTATAATAATAATTGATGGAAAATCCTACAGAGTTCGACCCCTCTCCAAATAGAGCTACCCAGCTATACTGGAATTTCAAAACTTCACTATAATTTATACTTACAAAATAACTAATAACACCAAAAATAACTAATACCACAATAAAAGTAAAAAATGAATTTCAAAAAACCTTCAATATACTCTACATGTAAAAAATAAGAAGTCAGTTTTTCTTATCACTTCACCAATATATAGAATAATAAAAAATCGACATAAAGCAGCATAAAATGTAAAAGCATAAAAATGTAAATAACACAAGACAGTCATCTAGTACATAAAAAGAAAACAATAGTATGAAATTAAATCAAATCAAAATTCACCAAATACCATTCCACTGATATCAAATCGGTGCTAATAGAAAAAATGTTTTATATGTGTTTTCGTATTGTGGAGCTATAATTACTCCGCAGATATTTTTTTTCTTCTTCTTCCTTTGTAACCTTCCAATTCTCAGATTGTACTGTCTTCCGTATTCTTCTGCAGATCTTTGTTTTGTAACTTGTTCTTCTCTTTATATTTGTAAAATTGTAAGACTGGAGGTATTCTGGTGAGCTTTTGCGTAACATGCCTTTTGTTTCATTCTTCTATCGGTTTATTTTACTTCTTTCTCTTTCTTAAATGCTCGGCGTGGCGATTTGATAAACTGGTTCATCATCTTTAAATAATTCTCGGCAACATCGGTGTTGCCGTCTTTTCAGGCTTGTAGCCTTTCTATCATTCTCTGAATTTTTTTGATCTCAGGATCTCTATGCGACTGGTCTAACTTTTCGACTTTTTTCCCTTGTATTTGCATTTGAGAATGCTTGATTTTCATATTTAACAAATTTGCCACCATTCTCCGTAGGTTGACTTGATGCACGTTCTAAAATATCTAACCTATGATCGTTTGTACTTTAGTTTCATAGGTACAACATAAGTAAGTAGCTTTCATCCATCTGAAATTTTGTTCGAAAGATCCTATCGTTGTGACTTATATCACCCATGCTCTGTTATTATAAATTTTGCTCTTTCAAGGTTTCTGTTAGATCGAAGTTATTCTTCTTGCTAGTATTTTCTCGTAGTAGACTGATTGTACTTCCTGGTGTCGATAAGCGCAGTAATTTTCGAGTTTCCAAACATTATTTCCTTGGTGCGTAGATTTTCTTTGACTGATGGCACATGTTGCCATTGGTTTCGTTTGTTTTCTGTGAAATTCTTCCAAGCCTTCTTTCGGCTGGTTTGTATTTAGCTCTTTCGCTGAATCTGCTGAATTCCAACCTGGAGGTAATTCCACGAGCGTGATTAGAAACATTTGAATTCGAATTACCTTTCTCTGCCGTTAATCTGATTTTCGATCCATCGATTTGAGTTTACGTGATTTCTTCAACTTCCGTGACTGCTGATTATATCGTGATGTCGGATTGCAATTAGTGGTCAGCGTAACTTTCCCACCTGGATCTGGCCTCTGCTCACTTCGTGGTGATTCAAACTGACGAAATTGTTCTGAAGCTCTGAAATCTTGTTTTCCCCTAAAAATGCATAACTGACTTTTGACTTAATGTTTCGATGCCTTTCATACTCTTCGAACTTTTCTCGTTAATTGGCTGGCGGAATTTATCAAAGCTGTCCATTCGTCTAGAAAAATGTTGCTTAAAGTCTAGTAGAGTTTCACGTTTGCTTGGATCTGAGATGATCGTTTCTTAACTTCTTCAAAAAAGATTCGATTTTAACTGATGTCCATCCATCAAATATGTTGCAAGTTCGTGATAAAAAATCGTATCCAGCGTATAAACTTTTGAGAGGTAAATAATCATGAAACTCTCTTCAGTTAATTTAAATCTTTTAAGTAGAAGTTCTTTTACGTGGTCGTAGTCGTTTGCTATCTCCTCTGTTCACGTGCGATGATGGGAGAAATTCTTGGAGCCTGTAAGAGTCCTAAAAGATATGAAACCCAATGTCTCTTTGAAATTGTTAATCGTTACACTTGACGTTCGAATAAGACCAAAATATAAACTTATATCTTCTTTAACTTCATATTTATGGAGAAATTTGATATTTCCTTGCCTAGTAATTCTCGAATGGTCGGTTTCTCAACCGTTGAGTATGTTGAGTTGATTTTCTAATTTTAATCGCTCAGCTCTCACATTTGACTGGTTGTCGTTTCTCTTCTATAGCAAGGGTTTCTGGAACGCAAAGCTTTCTTCAAATTTGTTTTCGTAGTGTTTCTAGACGCAAGCTCTTTCTTCAATTTCTCTTTCGTAGTGTTTCAAGGCGCAATGTTTCTTCTTTTTTTTTTCGTTTGCTCCATTATACCTCGTAAACAAATTTTTAATTCCTCACAGCACTCAGTACTCTTTAGTGATTGTCCCTTAATTTTTCTGATCATTGAAGAATCAGGCTTTAGATCTAATAATCTCTTTCTGGATAAATATATCACCCGACGTCTTTAGTGAGGTAGACATTTAAAATTAATGGAGAATAGTTAAATAGAATAATAAAATTGAAAATTTATACTCTAATCGTTTTGTAAACAAACAAAAGTGATTTTTAAAAATGAAACACGATTATGGTGAATATCGTTTACCACTTATTTCAAATAAAATGTATGTGTATCAAAAATATATCGGAACACAATTAATGCAAGGATATTTGAAATAAATTGGTGAAAATAATATTGCAATATAATTTGTTAAAGTACACCTTTTTTCAAAAAAAAAGAATTATTTTTTCATATCAATCTGAAATTCCTTAGTTAAAAAATTTCCACAAAAACTAAAACTAAACATTGTGAAAGAATATAAGCACTAATTGAACCAAAAATATTCAGATACAGTGAAATAATCATGAATAAAAAAAAACAAAGTCATCTATTTTGAGAAATACTTTCAATTTGTTAATTTGAATTCATTAGACTGCAAACCTATTTTTTAAAAGTAATAAGTTATCATTCATTGAGACTCAGTGAGACCAAACAGTTGACATGTTATTTAGACTACACTGGAAAATATCTCATGGGAAGGGGAAAAATTATACACCATTGTCGGGAAAGATTAATGTTTACGTTAACTGTGACTGAAATTAATTATCATTCTATGCATTTATTCGTTTCTGGTGTGAGCGCTGACTGATTTGATAGGTACATCAATCACACACACAATAATAATAAAAAAAAGACACTCCTTGATTTTGAATGTAAGATGACAATTTGAAAATATATATGTAAAAAAATGACACGGAAAATAATAATGTTTAATTTACTTTTCTTCAGATATTTCTTCTTATAATTAAAAAAAACATTACATGACAGCACTTCATTGAATTATAGATGATTGTCCGAAAAATAAATGTTTTACAGTACCTGGAATCTTGCGATGAAACTGGTACTATTAATATAAGCTGGATTTTATATATATTTTTAAAACAAGCTCTTTCAGCAATCGACGGATTTACAAAGAGCTTAAACAAACACATTTAGATTTCACTAGCACAAATAAATAAAAATTGATGCGAAGAAGATTTGATGATGAAAAACTGAGGTTCTACTTGTAGGCGGGACACTCGTCGTCGTAGGAAACTAATCGTGGAAATGGAAGTAAACATTTTCTTTGTAGATACGCTGTCATTGGACCACTGGCTATTCTTGTAGGAGATACGTCGCTGGACACTGGCTTTCTGTTGATCTCAGGGAGCATCAATTTTCTTTTCTCATGTAATTTCTCTCCATTAATTTTGACGCAATCCGGTCCGATCACTCATACATTTTGAAGGAACTACTGCCGGAGCCGCTATAAATTTTGTAAGTAATCCCGGCCAAATCCTCAAATTTTAGACAACGTGGTTGATGGAGATTGTTCATCCCGAATCTACGCTGGTTTGCTCTTCAGTGGCTGTTTTTAGTGTAATTTCGATCATGTAATGTTGATATTCAAGGATGAGAAGCTTTATTGTTTATAGAGATGATGAATGAAAAGTTATTTACACTATTTACAATATTATGTGAAAAGTAAGTTGAGTTCATCGGGCAAAATAGATGGTCGCCTCATTTAACCCATATTGGCGATGGAACGCGATCAGGCGTTTGAAGTTTACTTCCGACGCGGGTAGCGAAGAAGAGAAGGAGAAAGGGCGGAAAAAAGAGAGAAGGAAGCGCGAAAAGAGCTTCACCAGTTTTGTTCTCGGATAGGTGGCGCTGCATGAGCTTCTAGTTGACGACTCGATTCGTATGACATCTATTTATATCGGAGGAACTGGTTTACAGTAGATTGAAAAAAAATAAAATTAATTGCATAATAATAATTGGATGGAAAATCCTACATGTATAAGCCAGAAAAAGAATAACATATATACCATTCGAACAAATCCTAAAGATATAAAAATCGGCCTCACAGAAAAGATTTGCACAATTAGTGCGGGACTTAATATATTAAATATCTGAATTAACTTTGTGACATCAAAAAAGTGCAAAGGAAGTAGAGCCGATAGAAGAGAATATATCCGAACCATCACCATAATAAAATATAGCAAGTTTCACATCCTAAGGGGTTGTTTATTTTCTATATGTTATTATGAAGAGTTCCCAAAACACTAAATTTGTCATTTAATCTTGGTTATAAACTCTCAGTTAAGTTTAATGCATTTTTAAATTGTGTAAATTAGTAGCGGTGTTCTTAAAACCAACAAAATTAGAATTTTACTGTAAATTTTGTAATTAGCATCAATCAAAATATTTTTTTTGTGTCGGGAACTAAGTTCTTTTTTGAAATCTAGGTAAATATCGGATTTAGTTTCGAATAAAATAACTACATAAATAGGGAGAAAATTTACTATTTTTTTACAAAATAAGTTTAAAACCTATTTATTTACTTACTTTTATTTTATAAAGTGAGAGAAATGTGATTTTGATGCGTTACAGTGATTTTTATCTACTTTATACATTTCAAATTAAAAATATTTCTTTAAAATCACTCTTTTAATTCAGTTCCTAAATTACTGTATTATTCAATGAAAACAGTGTAGCAAATAAAATTAATAATCGATTTTCGAGGTAAATAAACATTATCATATTTTGAATTTTTACTTTTATTTTGAAGAAAGAGTTTCAGATTATTAACAAATGTGTTTTTCATTTAGAAGCAGAAATGTCTCAGGAATATAACTCGGATATTGAAAACGTACCATAAATAAGTAAATCTTCTGAGAGCTAAATATTAGGGAGTCCAAATTAAGAAATCACATAAAATTATTAGATCATATATATTAAATTATGTATACAAGTTGTATTTCAGTTTAAATTTATGACATAAATTTTATTTTAAAGGAGGAATTTTTCACGTGCATACAAGCATTGTTAAATAATAATTTTTAAATTTGTCAGGTTCGTTTTCAAAAAATACGTTAAGCGAACAACACGTAAAAAGTTATTCAGCGCATTCACTAAATTTAAATTTTTAAAACTATTTGTGTGTGTGTTAAGCGTTAAAAATAAACATATTCTATTAAAAAAAATGGATTTCTGAGAGTATTTTCAAATGATCTCATTTATTGATTTATTATATTATTAATACAAAACCGTTTCCATTACAAGCAAAAGCCATATTAAAGACTAGCATAAAATGCATACATCTTAAAGAAAATTAGAAGGCAATGATAAATTTTAAAATAAGATTCAAATGAATAAATCAATGCATAGATGATGAGCTTGATGGTTTCGAACGACTGAAGAATGTGGTTGGAATGCAGCTTAGCTTCACCCTTGGCGACGGAAAAATTTGTTGGCGATAAATCGTTGATCGATTTTCTGGTTAAACATGGCCATAATACAGACAAACCTAAAATTTTTCCTTCCTTGCTAGTGAAGTGCTCGTTATTGTTTCGTCATCTTTTGGGGGTAACTGTGCGGGGGCAGATTTTTCAAAAAAAATTTGTGGGGTGGGGTGGCTAACTAGAGGGGTGTTCTATGAACTTAATATATCTGGAATCTACTTGAAATTATTAACAGTTATGAACATAAGTGGTTTGCACTTCACAGTAGACTTTTTCATTCGATATGAAATTTTTTTTCCTGAAATTTTTAACGTTTGTATATCTGATATTTTTCACGTTAAATCTCAACTATGATTGAGGGTATCAGTTTAAAAGAGTGAACTAATTTGGAAATGAATAGAAAGCGTGGTATTGCGGAATGGTAATTAGAATATAGGATTAATTGCGTCCACCTGTGAATGTGCGAAAATTGCTGAGATCATGGGATTTTTAACAGAAAAGGTACTCGAATGACTAATGGCCATGAATAGCGTTGCAAGAACAAATGAGGAAAATTCTCATGAAGTTGGGAAAAGCGTAAAGAGTTTGGGGAAACCATGGCTCTCGTGGGTTTCCCAAACTGTTTAGAGTATGTGTGATGTTCATCGAGTTAAGTGAATTTAGTATGTGAAGTGCATAAGCGGTTTAGTTTTGATAGAATGAAGATTTATATCAATATGTTTTTTGGTTGGTGTATATTTTTCTAAACAGATCGAAGAGATTTTTTTATGTGATTTATGGACATAACAATAGCTCGCAACTGGGAGGGTCTGGAAAATATATGTCAGTAAAATGTTTTTCGTGTTTTTAATTTGACGTTCTTCGAAGTACATACGCTACTCCGTAAAAAAACTCGCCAATTTGGCAAATTTCAAAATCGAAACCAAGAATTGGATTATTATAAGGATATATCACTGATCCTAGAATATACAATTTGATTGGACGAATCTAAACAGTTGTATCAAAAAAAGCTGAAATACCGGCTTTCACCAGATGCTCGAGTGATTTTTTTTTAAAGGTAAACTTATTAGAGAGTAGAAAAACTAAATTTTTCGGTTGCAAGTCTACATTATCTCGATACAGTAAATATGAGAAAGCCAATGTTTTTAATTTATGCTTCACGATAATTGTTTTAACTTAATTAACATTCGCTTGATTTTAAAGCTACATGACGATGAATACTTTATTCTGCTCACGACTTATTTTCCAATAAAGACCTCATTTGTAGTCTCACTAAGACGCAACTCTGCTTCGAAATTTCTGGAATCATTCAGCAAATTTATTTAACAATCATTTTATTATAAAAAAATGTATCTTGACATCGTTTTGTAGATGCTATATATAAGAAAAAACAGCCACAGAAAGCAAAGAATATTGAATAATTTATTACTTAATTGTTGCCACTGTTATTGTGACATTTTTTTTATTCACTTGTAATACTAAATGTAAACAATGAAATGTAGATATATTCCACATTTTACATTAGTGTGTCAAAATAATAATTATCAATAGAAAGCGTTCGCTTTTAAACTATTAGAACGATGAAAGCAGCCGTCGTTACATACTAAAAATTATGATTTTTACAGAAAAAATTCATGAAAAAAATATTCTAAACTTTAACAGAAAACGGTATGAATGACCCTCAAAATGATGACGAAATAATTTCGAACGCTAAGGTGAGATGAAAGGAGAAATTTTAGGGTTGTCATTTATAACGGCCAAGATCAACCAGAAAAGCTATTGGCGATTTATCGTCAACAAATTTTTCCAACAAGAGTGTATGTAGGTAAACTACATTCAAACTAAACTGGTCGACTTTTTAAATAAATTTATAGCTATAGATATTAAATTTATAGGAACGGAATAATATTTTCACTCAAAAGAATTTTTTATTTCACCTCTATAGGATATTTTATTACAATAAATAAAATTAAACAAGTATATCGTGCAACTTTTTTCGAATCATGAATCAGGATACGATTATTATGATTTTTTCCCCACTCAGAAAGACAAAGATAAAATAATCCAGATCCAAAACATTATTTATAATTCTAATAATTAATATTTTCCATGTTACATCATTTACGAGTTTTGCAATGCAAATGAAAAAAATATTCTATAAATATGTTTCATCACACAAACGTAAACGATACTACTCGTAATAGATGAAGATACAAGCTTTCTTTCATCATTAAAAATTGCAGACAGTAGTTTTAATTTTGAAAATAGATAAATATACTCACATCGAAGTTAGTTTTAAATTTCTTTCTGATGATATTCCTTAATTATATTGTATTATCAGGAAATATACTAATTTTATGAGTAAGAAAATTTTAATATTAATTTATAAAAAAAAAAAAAAAGTGAATTTTGAAATTTGGTTCTCTAATTAAGATAAACGAACCTAGATAACAGATTTTTACGAATTAAAGTTTTAAATTTAATGAACATTATATTAATTTATAGAGTAATTAGTTTTTTAAAATGCTTGTGTAGTTTTTCGAGAAAAAAATATACTCAAACATCAGTTTGCTCCAATAACATAACTTATAGTAAAATAGCCCTCATTAAATTTCCATTTTTTTACACAAAATTTTTATAATTTTTAATAATGGTATTGATATGCAATAAAATTAATTGTAACGTTCGATTTCGCCAGTTTTAACTAAAGTTTCGTCACTTAATATCACAACCTATCTAGCATAATTTTTCTCTGATATAAAGACACGTGAAGTTTAAATAATAATTGTAAACACTGCATGAACTAACTCAGAAAACTGTCTTTATTTTAGTAACCACAATCATAATTATTATTTATGCATTTATCTAAGTTAATACATAAAACAATGAAAACAAGCATACAAGAAATCAGTACTATTTAGCCATTCTACAAATTAGAGTTCGAACTTTTCATTTTGCAAGGACAGTTTTTGGTAAGAGCTAACCAATTTTAACCGTTTCGACCCCGAGATAATGCTATTTGGAGCAAAGATTTCCATGCGGCAATATTCAAATGTGTTTTCAGATCGAAAATTCGAATTTTTTTTTCGGCATTTTTCAAACTGTATCTCCATTTGTAGCAACACCAGATATCTGAGAGCACTTGAGTAGACTCAGCTAGCGCCGACATGGCGAGTCGCCTAAGGCTTGAAATCGATGAAGCACTATTTTGTCTGTGGTGCTGTTGAAAATGGGAGAAAAAATTGTGAAAAATACCTTAGAAAATTCAAACTTTTTGCCTGAAAACGCATTTGCATATTGCCGCATGGAAACATTTGCCCTAATAGCGTTAATCTGGAGATAGAAACGGACAATTTGTACTATTTCGTGTCCAAATCGGTTAACCCTTACCTATACACCCTCCTTATAAATTAAAATATACAGCTATTCCTCTCTTTTCAACGAAAAAAAAATAATTAAAACTACAAACCTTTCTTGCGAAATGATGCTGTTGTAAGATAACGATGTATCCACTTGATATTCTCATCCGTATTCAACACAGATCTTTTATAGAGTTAGCTCCCCCGAGATAAAAAAAAAAATTCTCTATTTAATTCCCTTCTACACGACACATCTCTTCAAACGATTGTTGCTTCTGAAGAGGAAACATATGAGCATTTAGCTCCAGGCGCTGAGCATTCGTACCTCTTTAATGACTCAAGACACCGATGACGGAAGGTCATTTCATTCGAAGCCAGCATTTTGGGAATCTGCTCACGAGGTTAGTACCAACATAAATGGAATGTCTCGTTCAAGGCCAAAGGTTGATTCTAACTTTCCGTAGTTAATCTGTGACACGTGTAACCTTTTGGTGTTTCTTTAATCAGTGAAACAAGCTTCACGGCGCCGATAGTTAAAAGACCTAAAATTGAGAATAAAATTTAGAGAAACTAAAGTTAGCAAAACCATTCATACTCAGTGGCGCATGCGGGGGTTGCAAAGAAACATATGCACCCCACTCCCAAGATTTTTTGGGAGATAGAAATATCTTAGGATAATTTTTTTTTATTGCACAGTTATAAATGTTCTTAACTTTTTTTTTTCAAAGAAATGAACATTTTTTTTTTGTACTCAAATTTTTCATCAGTAAGAGAAATAATGATTCCATCTTCCTGAGAGAAGAAAAGAAAAGTTTTTGCTCTCAGTGATATGTTTTTTTAAAAATTTTAATAAATAAATTTAAGTTTGGTAAAATTTCTGTCGCTTAATGTTTAAAGACAAAGAGAGGAGTGTGCATCCGTGTAGAATGTGTCCCCCGCCCGCTCAATAGTTTTCTGGGAAAGGAATGCAGAAAGCATTCTTTTATTCCAGGCCAGTGATCCATGAGCGCCTGAAATAGCCTTTTAGAAATGTCCATCTCAGCGTATCACCTCTTCCTTTTCACACAACATAAAATAATTATGAGTTCTATATATTTTTACCTGAGAATGACCTTATATCTGATTAAAATAAATGTAAAAAAATCTGAAAGATTCATGTTCTTCAGGTTTGTCAGAATGCAGTATTAGCAATTCTTGATATCCTACTATAGAAAAAATTACTTGCACAGCAAACTAGATTGAGCGGTATAGAAGTAAAGCTTTTTCAGGAAGATATCTACATTGCACTCTCAATTGTCTAGATATCTTCCCGAATATCCATAAACTAAAAATTTTCTTAAAAATTTATGTGTGTATATATATATATATATATATACAACTGTTTTTTTACACGGTTGGTACGTTCCTCAGAAAACCGTGCAAAAAAAAATTAGTGTAAAAAAATACGTGTGATATATGGTAAATTTGGGGATATGTTCCTCAACTTTAAGAAATCGTGTAAGATAAAAAAAAAATTCTAAATAGTCTTCCAAAAGAAATCGTGCCAAAAAAGTAATAAAGAAATCCTTATTACACAGTTATAAAACAAAACAAAAAATTCATTTTTATTTCATTTTTTTTTTTTTTTTAATTAGTATACTGTAAAAATTCAATCTATAGGTACAAACAACATATAAAAACTCAAATTGAAATTAGGAATAAAGCTACTAACTAACAGCAATTCATCGCTACTTGATGACAAGCATACGCGTTTATTACGATCTGGATCAAAAATGCTATTACCAGTAGATGTGTCTGGTCTAACACAACTGTCGGCTTTGGTTCAAATGAAGAATTTCATTCGTTATTAACGGCCTTGTTTTATTTTCTTGTTTTTACAAAGTCTGTTATTAGCGGCTGTTTTTTTTTTTTTTTTTTTTTT
>BMAW01030489.1:1599531-1623218 GCA_019974015.1 Nephila pilipes | reverse complement strand
TACATTTTTACTATTACTCAGTCGATTTTTAAAAAATATAATTGCTAAAAAAACAAATTTGATAAATAGCTTCAAACATACAAATTGACTTTTTTTGTAGAAATGCAAAAGTAGGCTTGTCAATACGTTTTATACTATATGCATTAATACAAGAAAGGCTTTTCAAAGAAACATTTATTATATTAATACGTCTACGTCACCGTTTTTACGCTAAATTCTATAATCACTCTTGTGGTCGCATTATCTTTTATGATAATGAAATAATTCTATATTATATATTATAAGGATTAATTAAAATATTTTTAAATAGTTCCTTTCAAGCACAATATCGAATTTTCATTCATTCATCATATTCTCTTGACAAGGACTTAAAATATTACATTATGTAAGAACTAATACATCAGTAGAAAATATTTAGAACATTAATACTCTAATTTTCATACGTGGTACATAAACTCATATATATAAATACTCTTATTTTTAACATGATTTAAATACATATTTTTAAGCATCTCGTGGAGCGACAAAAGAAATATTTTAACATAAAATATATTTTCATAATATTTTCTAACATTAACACCTTCTGGGGGGAAAATACATAAAAAAAATATTTTCATAACTCGAAGTTTAAATTTGGCGATTCTATCGACCGTTGAAGAATAATAAATTGCGGTTTCCAATTCAGAGATTGGGGTAATGATGATCGAAAATTGTTTAAAATAACCTATAAATTGTCTTAAACTCTTAAATTGTTTTTTGTTCTAGTAACGACATTTAAAAATATTTGTGTAGAATCAATACTGATTTAGGATAAAAAAAATACTTTTACCGCATTAGGTAACATTTTGAGATTATTATTATTATTATTATTATTTTGGAAGTATGTTTACAACCGAAGTATTATCCCACACTAAGCGTAATTGTTTAAAAAATAATGGAGTTGGTGGTAAGTATACTTCCCACCACCAGAGAAAGGATTAAAGAGCTTTTTTTTTTAATATAGTAAATTGATTTAAGATTACCTGAAATTTTATTATGCATTAATTTGAAAATTATCAACAGCATTTCTAGATTGAAATAATAAGATATTCCAATATAAATTGAAATACGCAAAGTATTAGCAAGAATATTGGAGAATTACAAAAGAAAGATAAATGAATGATTGATAATTCCTGATATTTGTAATTTAAAATGCATATTTTTTTTAAAAAAATTTGTACTTTTATCAAAGGGGGATGTGATCAAATTTATTAACAAAATCAACACCTAATAATTATTTTTAACCCCAACACTCTCGTTTTCATTACGAAAAGTTTTGATTTGTGTTTCGTGCTGCCATCTATTGAGGAAATATTAAAGTCAGATTGCATAATTTTAAATAGGTTTTAAAAAATTGTGAATTAATACACGCGTATTGAATATAATAATATTTTATATTAGAACAGAAAAAAATATTAAATAGTTCTTTTTTTTTTCTTTTTTCTGATTTATATAATAGTAACGGTGGTCTTTCTAATTTAATGAATTTTAAGTACATATATATAAAGGGATTTTCGGAAGTAATTTTTTCCTTTTTTAAAATGTTGAAATGAAATATTTTTGTTTTGATTTGCTTAAAAGCATAACGATAATTCGGTTTGTAAAAATAGGACATGGAATTTTTTCTTCATTTCTAAAAACTTAAAGAATATGATGGAATATATTGAAGTTACAATATATATATATATATATATATATATATATATATTACCTATATGAATTATAGGTAATGTTTTTAAATATATATATATTAGTAACTTTTATCAATCTTTTTAGATATCAATTACAAAAAAAAATGTTAAATATAACATTTAAAAACTAATGTAAAGTTCAAAAAATATGTAAAAAAATTACTGATTTCAATTAAAGATAAAATCATTAATTAAGGTAATACTAATTTTATGTCAGCAAAAGTTGTAAAAAGAAAAAAGTTCTATGCAAAATTTTGCAAGAACAGATTTAGCAACCCAAGGTGCGCTTTCTTAATAATTATTATTATATTATTCGATTCATATAAGTATTAAAGTAAACGATGAAATATCGAGAAATGGACAATAGTAAACTTTTCCGATGTTAAAATTAAAGCAAACAGTAAATTATTAAATTGAATATATTTAAGCTCAATGTAATTAAAATTGAAGCAAACGAAAAAAATTGAAAAGTGTTCTGGTACGCCAAATGTGATCCACGTAATAAAATAGCCCCTTAGGTGGATAAAATTTTATTTAAAGAGTAAACAGATGGGTTACATGTATATGAATAGTATTAATAACCTTTCTGCTTATTGAAACTAATTAACTTTGTTAAATTACAAAAATATTTTCCAATTCTACAAGCAATATATTAATTAAGGGAGAAATCAGAATCATGTAATTCCCTCATAAAGAAATTAAATATTCCTACTTCATGAGGTCATGAATTTCTTCAATAGTTCCTTTATCAGTCCTTCCTTCTTCCAAATATTGCATGTATAAAGTGAGAGCATAAGCGTAAGTGTAGATGGCTGGGGACCAACGACTCTCTTTCCGCAAGAAGTCCAGATATTTTTGGGCATTCTTCCATTCAAATTTAAAGCTGAAGCAGAAAAGAATAATTTTTAAAATTTCTTATTGTCGAAATAAAGTTATGATTTCCCCTTCAAAAAATCTGTCAGTATCTTATTATTCTTTTGATGTTAAGTTTACGTTTTAATTAAAAATATAAAGTAATTCGAGAAAATATTTAGCTGCATTAGAATTATACATATGAAGCATAATAAATTTAATAATTTATTATTCATTTAATTTGAATTTTTTCTTTAAACCAATGAATTGACTACACTTGCATTATTTTTCACGTCTATTGCAATTAAACTGAGCTAGTAGCATCAGTTTTAATTGAATTTCTAAATTGTACTTATTTATATTAATCAGTTTTTGAAAGATTCTTTTATCTAAATAAATAAATAATTACTTTTTTAAAAAAAAATTATATTATTTTAAATTTTTTTATTTATAATAAAAAAATTTAAATATTAAAGTTACAAGATTTAAAAAAAAATGGAAATGTGAAATGGAATGCACCAAATATAATATAAAAATGATGGCTATAATATTAATCGCTTTACATACATACGAATATTTTTTTTAAATAATTCGTTAAATTATTTACAATATTAAACATATATTTTAATTGGGCTTTGAAATTATAAATGATAGGAATTATGTGTCTTATAAAAAAAATAATTATAAGCTCACTAAAGATATTTTTAAAAATTTTATAAGAGAACTCTTCTCTTTTTGCAATTTTAAAAACTAACAGATCATTCTAATTTTCATAAACGATGACATTCTTTGTTAAATATGTTTCATTTAAAAACAAAGTTATTTTTATAAAAGACATTGATATTTCTTTACCTGTAACACCACATGACTTCCCAAGATCCGAGATTTCTCATTTGGCGCCATTTATCTTGCACAGTCAAAGAATCCAACAGCAAATTGATTGACTGAAAAAAGCATAAAATATCACTTCAATATGTATATAAATATTTAAATAAATTTAACTATCTTAAAGAAATAGTAAGAAATACAAATTTTGTAATGAATTAAAGTAGTTTATATGATTAAAAACGTATACGCTTTAATACATTTGCAATACTTTAATTATAGGGCTTCAAACTTACAAAACATTACATTTTCATATACGTATAACTCCAATGACAATACAATACTAATGATTTGCTCAAGTAATGAAGGAATTGTGGACGGAGGCTGGGAGTCAAGGTCTTGCACTTAAGAACCTCCAATGGAGTTGCAAATTTGGACACACGTATTGCTCTATAACTATTTTTTTTTTTTTTTTTTTTTTTCGTTTTTAGTCTTAAATTTCCTGTCTAAAAAGAATTTAATAAATATAAATAAAAAAAATAATTACACTTTTATTTAAAGATGGATTATAATGTACAAAAGCGATGTTTTAAATTTAAAATAATATATAATTTATAAAAGATTGAAGCATTAATACTTCTTTTTTTATCTCATATATAAGTAACATTGGTATTATGGTAACTACGGTAATTACCTGGATATCTTATTTAAACGTCTCAAGCATTTATAAATTATATTATTTTATATTTAAATAGAACTATTTTTACACCTTTTAGCCCATCTATAAATAAAAACTTGATTTTTTTTTAAATTTGGTTATATTTTCGATAGAATGTAAATTATCTCCTTTTTTTTCGACGCGTTTGAATAACGCACTTTTACATGTTCTTTTTTTAAAAGCAACGTTTTCTTGAAATTGAAAGGTAGTGCTTTCTATTTTGTCAAAAATTCAAAAGAAATACTTATTAATATCGCTTTTAAAGTTTAGAAAATTAGGTTCATGGACATATTTTACAAAAAAATGTATTCATGATAAATTATTTACGATTATATTTTAATATTATTATGTTTCTTTTGAAAGTAAGATTAACAGAATTATTGATTCAAGAATTTTATATTATTTGCTTTAAATTTTCATTGCATTTAAAGAAACCAAATATCAAATATTAAAATTTACTGTAATCAACCGATATTTAAGATCTGTCAGAAACAATGCTCTTAGAATTGGTTACTTTAAATTAATTGTAAACATATTCTGATTAGTAAGAATCAGTTTATTTACCTGATCAAATTCACCTTTTACTTCTAATAATCGTCCATAAAGAAAAAGGTAAAGTGCTCCCTGAAAAATATGGTAATAAATAATTCACAAAACCAAATGTTAATAAATAGTAATCAATAAAATGAATACTTTTTATTTTTTTATATCTATAAAACCTTTTTGAGTAGTGAATATTAAATAGCTCTATATATATTTACGAATAATACCAAAATTTTATTATTATTAAAACTTTTGTATGTATTTTAATTCAATTCGGGAAACATCAAAATAATAGTTTATTTGTTAAAAAGAATGATATAGGAAATTCAAAAAATTATTTAATATGGTTATTGAATATGATTTATCTCATTAAAAAAATTAAAAACCAATCGAAAGTTCTATGCAAAGTTTTGCAAAGAACAGATTTAGCCACTCAAGGTACGCTTTTTTTCTAATTATAATTATATTGCTCAATTAAATATAAGAATTAAAGTAATGATGCTATATCGAGAAATTGGCAGGAGTAAACTTTTCCGATATTAAAATTAAAGGAAACGATAAATTATTAAATTGAATATATTTAAGCTAAATGTAATTAAAATTAAAGCAAACAATAAATTATTAAACTGAATACTATATCAGCTGCATGTAATAAAAATTAAATCAAACGGTAAATTATTGAATTGAATATATTTAAACTGAATATAATTAAAATTGAAGCAAAAAAAAAACAAAAAATTAAAAAGTGATCTGGTACGCCAAAATTGATCCAACTAAAACAATAGCTCCTTGGGTGACTGAAAAATATTTCTAAATATTGATCATTTTTAAATGTCGTTCTTTTTCAATGTGTGGGTTGTTATTAAAAATAGATTGGATTTTTTTAAACCCTTTCTGCCTCGAATTTTCTTTTGTAATCTTTCAGGAGGAAAAATTATCCTATAATGTATTGTTAAAGAATAGCAATTATGTGCGTCAAATGACAGCTTTTAAAAATATTTTTAAGAAAATTCTCAAAATAATAAATAAGTGGAAATGAACATCGTAGCTTTTAAAATAAAAAACAATTATGAGAATAATATTTACCCTTGGATATTTTTGCAACATATTTTTCACAATATATTCAGATGATACTAAATCTCCATCGGCTAGACCTAAATGAAATATAAAAAAACTAATCTAAATGAACATATTTTTTTTTCTATTCTACATAAATTGTTTTGAAGCGTGGTTTTTTTTTTTTCTTCCAATTTTTGGTAAATTTTGTGATTTGATTACAGAAAAACATTAATGACGGTAATAATATTTAAAAATAGAATTAAATAGTTCATAAAAAATTCCCTTATATTTTGAAAAAAAATCGAGATGTTTTCTAATCAAGTACTGAATATAATATAGCTGTATCAATTGAGTTATATTTTTTATATTTTTACATAATAATTATAAACGTGTGGTAAGCTAAAATAAAATTAAAATAAAATAACAGTAGAATGGAAACTGTAAAGTGAAAAAATGTATTAAAAAGACAATCAAAAAAAAATTAATGCACAAGTTTTTAATTTTAAAGAAAAGAATGAATTTCAATAGACCGTGGTTATTGGAATTTTAAATGGGATCAACCTCTAATGCTTAACGTTATAAAATTTTTGGACAAAATGTATAATAATAAAAGATCCCTCCATCCAAAGAGCCTTATAAAAAATAAGCCATTTTAAAATATAATTGAAATAGCACCAATTTACTTTTATAGTTTGCCCTCAAAAAAAGTTTCTCTTTTTTAATAAAATAATTGTCCTAATTAAAGAAAATAAATCTTAGAGTCGGTTAGAATCCTTAATTTGTTAATTTTTTTGTTGGTGCTTATAAAAGATTTTGGACTGACTCATAAATTTGCAAATATTTTGGTCATTCATTCGTAATTTTCTAGAATATTATATTTATAATTGGACAGATTCTTATGATCATTAGGTAGAAACAACGACGCCAATAGTGCAACAAAAAAAATTCATTATGACACGTTCTGTTTTTAAAGAAGTAAGGGTTTATGCATGACACGCTCACACTTTACCAGTGTTACTACAACATAATGTCACATTATAACAAGATGTAAAAGGCTACACAAAAATTAATTAATTCAATTTTTTAAGGTAATATAAAGTAAAACTAGTATCTTGAGTTCTTAAAAATACATTTAATGTTCTAACTTCTAAATATCGGTATTTGATTTATTGATTTCTTTTTAGCTTCAAAAATTAATGCATTTCACTATATTCTACGATAAAAGAAAAAAGCAATTAGGGTATATTTACCAGATGGTTTAAAAATGCGTAAGAGAAATTGAAAGGGAGTAATTCAGTTTAATAATGTAAAAATGCTAATCGGTGGCTCGTCAATTATTCTATGATTAATTTAAATCCATTTTCTTTTTCAAACCCTTAGAATTAAGAAGTAAAAATAAGAAAGAAAGAAATCTTGATGTAAAAAAGAAATATCCGATTAAGATTCGAATCTTTTTTTTTTTCAGGTATAAACGAGAAGAAAAATTATTTAATTCGAAAAAGATACTTTTTAAAATTGAAGAAATCGATTTTTCATTAACATAATAAATCAAAAATAAAACTCATTTTAAAAACTATTTTTAAATAAGTGTAATAAAGCTTTTACGTACTAATTTCATTATTATTTAATTCACAATTAGAAATCGTGTCTTTAACCAATACGCGTATTAAGAGTTAAGTTTAAATGTAATGCAATCTTAATAACTATTGCAAGAGACGGTAATTGAATGCTCGTCGTCGCGAGTTCATAGTGAATTTCGAGCCATGTTCAGTTGAGTCCTGATTTTAATAAGGATCCATTGGGAGAAATAACGGCACAAATTATATGTTGAATAGACCTAGACAACAATATCCATCCGTGATGGAATGTAAAATTTAGGAGAGGTAAGTACCTTTCAGGTATTATCTACAATATTTGCGAACGTTATTCAAAATTGTGAATTGTGATACCAATTGCCTCCGCGTTGCTCTCGTGCAACCTTAATAATTTTAAAAATAACATAACGAAATCTACAGCGCTATAGCTTAATTTGAAATTTAAATTTATGAACAAATATCGAAACTGTAACTTATTAGCAGATATGCATTTTTATTATTTTCTGATATGTTTGTGTGTGTGTGTGCCAAAAATTTTTATCAATTATAACTTGCTCAAGATAATTATAATCATAAAAATATAATCGATATAAATTCAGATTTCTACAAAAAACGATTTATTTAATTATTTTTTTATTAAAAAGCTATGTTTATGCATTCTTAGATTTCATTAACGAAAATCTTTTACTCAAGATTATACACGTACAATTTTTTTAAATTTTAATATTACTCATTAAGAAAAGCTTTAATTGTACAATTTGCTTCAATATTTCTTTTCAAAAGTTAACACTTTTTAATTGAACACATTCTGTAAATAACATATATTTAGAGTGCAAATAATTGCAGTTGATTGTCTATATTGATTTTAAAACAATGTTTTGCTGATGCAAATACATTTCTCTTTCAGCTCTATTTTATTCTTGCCAATGTTATGTTAAAAAACTGAAAGCAGTCTTAAAAGTGCTCCTGAATCAGATTTATTTCAGTTAAATATTTTTTTTTTTTCGTTTAATTTTATGATCATAAAATGAAAACATTCGTCTGAAACAGTTTTTATTTATTTTATCAGGCTCAAGGAAATTTAGTAACTTGCTTTATCAAAAAAGAATTTTTCTAAAGTTGTTAGAAGATACTTTAAATTACGCCTTAGGCAATACAGAGCCGAATTTAATTATAAACGGAATTTTTGGACAACTTTCACTATCTTACTCCTCTTTTATTCGCACGAAGGTAAATGATAACACTAACGTCTAAACAAAAAAAAAGCAACTCAATTATTACTTTTACCCCGTAAAACATTCTTAGAATCTTAAATGCCTAACAAACCTGCATCTTCTCGATTACTACTAACAGGACAAGGTATGTGCTACCAACCTGATTTACAGCTAGTGAAAAAAAAAAAAGAAGTTTAAGTTGTAATCTAGTATCTCATCACACGCTATGCTCTAGATTGACCTACGAGAGATTGAGACTCTGCCCTTCAAAACTGGACCGAAGGCGCTTTAGAGGTCAAGCCTTCAGGGCCTCCTAACGGAAGAAATCTACAACACAGTTCAGTTCGGCGACAACGCCGATATCACTACTTTTTTTTACTGATGTGGCTTGGGTATTTCTAGGAAAGTATAAAGCCGTTTGGGTGAAAATGTTAATTGTTGTTTTATTTTGGTTTATAGGGTCAAAGCAATTGGAAGTATATACTTTCAAAAGATAAGAATAGAACGACTGCCACACATTTTACTGAATCAAATTTTCATGCAGAAATCATTCTAAAAGTTTGCTTGGTATATATTTTTTTAGTTATTTTATTTATTTATTTTTGAAAAAAATGTTTTCAAAATTAAAATGCAAATAAAAATATTATATGCATAAAAAAAAACTAAATCTAAAAAAAAAATTTAGAATTTTACTTACCGAACAAAAATATCAATTAACAGCGAGAGGAAATCTCGATTAGATGTTTTTTTATGTTTTAGATGTTTAGGATGTTTTTTCTTATTGGAAGCTTATATTAATTTAAACAATTTCATCACGCTGCGAACGATCAAGGTATATTAGGAAAGGTTAAAATATTCAGTGGTTGCTGATTATATAAATCGAAAATAGCCCCAAACGAATGATTTGGTAACATCTCTTTCATTACAAAGGAACATTAGTTGCAATTGATTACTTTTAACTACAGCTGCTACAAAATGCAGCTTTTCAGACATGCAAAAAAAGAGATATCAATTTGTATAAAGTAATATTTAATTAGTTGAATTATTTATTATTGTACAAGGTACATTTATATTATAAAAAAAGAAAATGCACTAGAATAAATATCATAATTACTGAAAAGTTTAATCTACAATAAAACAGCTTATTCTCGTTTTTATCTTGTTTATAGAATCTAAGTAATGTTACTAATTCCTATTCATAATATTTTTAGATTTTACCTGTGATTTTAAATGAATTAACTGCAACACTCAGCTTTAAAATATATCCACAAGTTAAAATATGGAAGCAACTATTTTTAATTCCGTTTTGAATCTAAACTATATTATATAATTACATACATAATCTTTTTCAATACAATCTCTGAAAAAGCTGAATTTGAAACCAATTTTAAAATGTATGTACAAGCTAAAATATGAAAGAATATATTTTTAATGGAATGATGTTGCAGTACTTTTAATTAGTTTGAATATTCGAAACATTTCAAATTTAATATTATTTTAATAGGCAATAATTCTAGAAGGATCATTAAAACAGGTTTTGTATTTTTCATTCAAAAAGGATAAGGTGTTTTAATCTGAGAGTTAAATCTTGAAATCTGTTATAAAATAAAAATATTTATTCAATATTTAATGTACAATGATTATATTATTCAAATATCGAATTCTTTTTAACGCATTTGATGTATTTCTATTTTTAACAGGTATGGAAATTTAAGTAGTTTTTACTATTCTGAACAATCTTAAAACCAGCAAAATCTTTCATATAAATATTTATGAGTATGTTCTAAATATTAGACGAAACTTGCCCCGAAAAAAGGCACCCATGTTATGTGTATTTAGGAGCAATACTTCAAAGGAAGTAAAAAAAAAATGAGACCTAAAATTCAAGTATGTCGTCCGTAGTATTTCCGCATCATGCTATTTATGAAGAACTAGCTCAGAAGGCAAACAAACGGAAAATCACCTTTTTTATTTTTATTTTTAAAATACCATAATATTCTCCAAAATAATTACAGTATATAACTACAGCGATTTTACTTTTAAGTAAATATAGTGTTTCCTACATACAACAGGAGATACATTACAATTCTAACAAGGTCGTCGTTTTAATATTTTTATTTTCGATAATTTTTCATTCTTCTTTTAATCAATCTATTGAAATATAATATGCTAGAAATAGTTGTTTAACAAAAAAAAGTTATATTTTTTCTTAAACATATGATCTCGTCCTAAATTTACTAAAATTAAGTCCTTATTAGAGCATGAATAATAAGTTTCTGTAACATTAAAAAATAATTTAATAGAAACTCAGTTTAATGTTCATAAGACAAAATAATGTACATATTTATATATGTAATAGAACCTGATTAAGTCTTATTTCCGCTAATTGAAAATAAAATGTTAGCTTAAATATATACAAAATTCTTAGCTTGAAAAATTAAATGTAGACATCATTAAATCTACTAACGAGTCTCTTGATAAAATATATATATCCACATTAATTATAACTTTTAATGATTGTTTTACAGAAGATTAAATTCGTCATTTCCCTATTTTCTTAATTGCAAAACTAATATACCATGTAACTAGGAAAGAGATTAATTTACTCTTTCCATTCCTTTATCTTCGCGATTGTTCTAAGAAAGAAGGAAATGAGAAAGTAAGATATTAATAGAATCGATGCGTTTTGTTCTTGGTTTCTATTATTATCACGAAATCATCTCTAATGAGCTCACTTTCAATATTGATAAAATTTGCATGCTTTTTAGAAAAGTCTTAAAGTATTTCGAATATTGTTAAAGTATCTTCGTGTGTTTTGAATTTCGAAAATTTATTTATGATAAATTATGTAAATTTAATCAGCTTTTTTTTTTTTTTTTTTGGAAATACTATGCTATTTTTATGTTCAATTAAATCGAAGAGTTTTGAAATAATTTTTTCACGACTTTAATGAACAGAAACAATCTTGTGGCTTATTTTCATTTAACTCTAACGTGTAAATATATCTTATAACAGCTTTAATTTCAAATATATTTTCTAATACAAGTAAAACGTAATATTTTTAAATCAATGCGAATATTATTACATCAGAGATTTAATTTAAAAAAAGTAGTTAAACAGCATAGAATTTTTCAGAATTTCCAATAAATTTTTAAGAAAGCAAGTCTATTAAATCTTATCAGAGGTGAAATTTCATTTCTGTCATGTAACTAAAATAGCCTCTCGGAAATTTTTATTAATAATTTTTTTCCCATCAAATGGATCAAAACTTGACTTAAAATGAATGATTAAACATAATGGAATAACAAGTACATATGTTTATTGATTTATTTATTAACATCACACTAGTAACAAAACGAGAGCTTTTGGCACCGAACCTCATAATTTTGAATCTCGATCAGGTGTCGAGGACGACAGCTGAGCTGGCACCTGCCTCTCCTAACTTCCACACCGTGTCGACGGGGAGGACTTTGAGCCTCGACAGATTTAACATGCATCAGCCCCTGCCACACTGTAGGTCTTTTGTGGCATCAAGGCTTGAACCCACTACTCTATGAAAAACGTCGGCCCTGAGTCCGTGGCTACCGCGGCCGTTCGAAAGTATGAGAAATGGAAAAGTTTGAAATGAAAAATGTACAAAAGCATGAAAATATATATTGCTTAGTATATCGAGAAACTCCATTCGAATACATGTGGCTGAACTCATAAAATTTAAATACAGTCGAATGTCGCGAACTACACTTTAAATGATCATTTTTTTAAGCTTCCACATCGAGCCAAATGAAAACTTTGAAAATACCACTTCGATTTAATGAGTTAAATCTAGCTAAACAAAAATCAGAAAGACACAATTGCTATTTTTTGTTACCAATTACTTTATAAATAACTGATAATCAAGTAAAGCAATAAACCATCTCTAATTTAGATGATTAGTTCCTCGAATTTTTCCTATAATAAATAAGAGTTTGCATATTGTGACAGAACATTTTGAGGTCTTCTAGAAGGGAGATAAATTATTTGAGTTATTTGATGTCTGTCTTATTTCAAAATATTTGTAGTTATAAGTGATTCCAATGGTATATTAAAGTCTCACTGAGAAGCAACATGAGGGCTGCTATGGACCTCGTAATTTTGAACGTTGATCATTTAATGAGGACGACACCTGAACTGACACCTTCTTCTACAAACTTCCACACCACACCAATAGGAGATCTTAAGATCTAGTCCAGCTTTAACGATGGGTTTTAAATGGCATCAAAGTTCGAACCCACGACTCGATTAAATTAACACCGGCCGCGACCATGATCACTAGGCTACCCCGCTCACATTTGTGTTTACATAAAAATATTGAGTTATCTAATATAAGTATTATTTCTAAATTTCAAACATATAAACGCGATTGTTAAATATATTTTTACTTTCTGAAAAATCTAAGAATTTTTTATAATTTTACTAAATGTTATTAAGGAAGGAAAGAAAAACATTTTCCCCAATCCTCCGCTTTTTGAATTATATTTTTATATACCGGATGCCCATTACGCACTAAGAGATTGATTGCATTTTGATGCCGCATTTAGAAGCAACTCGAGGGCTTTTGGCAACAGACCTCGTAATTTTGAACCTCGGTCAAGTGACGAGGACGATACCAAAGTTGACACCTTACCTTCCAAACATCCATACCAATGCAGTATTTAGAACCTCGAAAGATTTAACGCGCGACAGCCTCGCTACACAGAGGGTCTTTAAATGAAGCAGGGCTCCGGATACACATTGGAGACGCATTTAAAAAAAATACACCTTTGATACTTCAAAATTGTTTTTCAATTATATAACAGGTATTATAAGTCGGCCAGTGTCCATAAATTACGAATTCATAGACAACAAATAATTGAACATGTCATTCTTCTGATAGATCAGCTTTCTGAAAAAGCACAATAGGCTTGAAATGAAGATTTTTAAAAATTTAGAGAAGCGTTTCCTAGAAAATTCTGAAGCAAAAAAAAAAAAAAAAAAATTGATGGCATAATACATGATATTAATCACGTCTGATCTCCTAATCACGAAGCTTAGTAATAATTCGAAGAAATACAAAACTATAGGAAGAAGCTGCATTTCTGTTGAAGAACAATTGAACTATAGAATACAAATCTTTAAACAAAGATAGCTCTGATTTAGATCTTAGTGAGACGCCATTTTTGTATAAGTAGGTTCATGTTTACTGCCAATATATCCACCATGTTAAAACTAAAGCGTGTGTTTCGCTTATTTTTGCCCTGCTAGATTTATTAAATCGATCACAGTGCGCTGGTGTTTGATGAAATGCATTATGTGTAATTAACTATACCTCTAAATGTACAGCATACTGAAAACAGGATCTACGCTTTTTCTTGAAATTTACATTGAAGTTGTAACACACACAATAAGTCATAAAAATATGTTTGTATCAATTATATAAGGATCATATAAATACAAGGGGAGTATCATAAAGTTTTAATTATACTAACAAATAACCGAGATATCTAGATATAATTTATTCTGCTCATTAAATGGTCCTTATATATATATAATGTTGTATAAATTACAGCTATTCATGTTGATTTGTTTGGTTTTAGGAAGCCATAGACTGAAGTTACCACATTATAGGGACGATAGAGTTCAATCCGCTGAGTTCTACTTTGACGATCTCCGAAAGATCAAGAAACGTTGGGAGAAATGTATAACTCTGGATGGTGACTATGTAAGGAGTCATAAGAATAATAAATAAAAAATAAGTTTCTGTCTCAATTATTTTAGTAATAACTAAAACTTTACGATATGGTGGATTACTTCAATTTTTAGCTTCCTTAAAAACCAAACAAACTAACATTATTAGCTGTAATTTTCAACATTATGTACATAAAGATAAATTAATGTACAAAATAAGTTTTATCTAGACCTTTGAGTTATTGCTTAGTCATAATTAAAACTTTGCGATACCCCTTAGCATACATCTAACGAATACACTTAGATTTATGGTAGAAATAATTTAAATTTTAAAAATTAAGCATTTTAGAAGCATTTAACAAAAAAAAAAGAATTTTACGAATTGAAAGAAAGATAAACAGATGAATTATGCTTAATTGTTATGAAATGGTATCGGCGTAAACATTAGCTTGAAATATAAATAAATAGATATCATAAAGAAAAACTAATTTTTCATTGTCACAAATCAGCATCAATAAAAATAGGCAAAAAATACTGTTTGAACTAAATCATTTGTTATTTCTGTCAATAAAGGTTTTTTCATGATAAGGTTTGAAACCATTTGGTAGGTTTGAAATCATTTTTATATTGTGAATCCCTTACAGCATTTTAAAATCAATCATTTTGTGTAAAAGATCGGATGAAAAAAAAATCTGATACCCATCTTGCTCGCCTTTAATTTTAAGTCTAGAAAAAGTCTCGGGGCAATACCATTTTGCTTAGTTAATTTAATAACTTAAGCTCTTACAAATTCCCAAAACATAGACCCTCATTTGAAGAATGGGCTTAGATGGGATCATTTTTTGTGACTGATAAAAATTTTCTAAGCCAATTGTTATTTTTATTTCTCCAAAGACAGAAAGTATACAGATTTTCCATTAGTATGTATGCATAACTATACTTAAATATTTAAATATTCATATTAATTAACTGTTTGAGTAGCATGGGAATTTAATGCTACCCAATCAAAAATTTCCCAGCCTCGAAATATCGTTTGTCCAAAATCTCTGTCCAAAAATGCCAAGAAACATTAATACGCTGTTTTCTGTTCATATGCTATAAGTCTTAATTCTTTCAGTTTAGTGTTGTTCTGACATCTTCCTGAGCATAAGTAATGACATCAAAATGTTGATAAATCATTTAAAAATATCATTTAAATATTTTATTGCATATATATAAAGCTATGAGGAATAATATTTTCACTATTTGTTTACTCTAATCTTCAGAAAAATTCACCTGAAACTGAATGGTAACCGAAAGTCACGCATCTACAGAAATGGAAGGTGGTGCGATTGTCGGCTTCGCATCCTAGAGCATTGGCGATTTTTGAACAGAGCAGAAGTTCAAAATCGCCACTTGGCATTCAAACGGTTAAAATATAATTATTAAGAACCGCCATAAGAGTGGCTTAGAATGTCATGTATTTCTTTTTCAGTAAGAAATCTATACGATTTTATCATTAGCAAAATATGTATACAACCTTTAATAAGTTTTCGGTTTTTCTCTTAATTGCAGTAAATTCAACCATATCATAGAATGTAACTTACCAAACAGGTAGGTAATTATAGTATTGTAACAAAGAAGAAACAACGCTGTTAGAGGAGATCGGAGGGAGCCGTCTAAGGCAACAGAATCATACATATATTGAAGACCCGTTTCCTAAAGAAAAAAAGAATTTATATTATGTCAAGTATACTTTCACACACTGTTTCGAAACAAGATTTCCTCTTAAAACAATTAACCGATAATAGATTTTTAAAAAATAAAAATAGAAAAGAAACGTATTCCTTTTTTTCATCTCTTGTTAGGACTAAAATAGAATCAGTAACCTTGCACAGTAGTAAATCTGAAAAAGACATTAGTATTCCGTGAATGCTTGAAAAAAAAATGGGGTATTGTCCTAAATATATCGTAATAGTAAATTGTTCTATCTTTTCCCCAAAACAGGTTATAAAATTGGTTCCTATCTGAAAATTGTAAGATAATGAAAGAAAGGGTTGAAACGTTATCGTACGCCAGATTTTTATCGTACTTGAAATAGAAAAATATATAGCAACAAAAAGAAAAGACATAAAAGTATAAAGTTTTGTTTTTTTTATATTCATAACAAATTATATTTCTTGCGCTACTAGAATTATATTGCTCTTACTATTATTATTATGTATATGATAATATTATTATGTATATGATAATATTATTATGTATATGATAATATTATTATGTATATGATAATATATCAAAATTTATATAAAATCATTGAAACTTATTTATGTACCTCTTCCGTTCTTTAGATATATCTAGCTTTCTTTTTTAAAAAATCATACTTGAATTTAAATTGAAAAACTTAATGTGAAAACGTTTTCAAATCTATTATATAAAGAGATAACCGATGAATAAGCATTTATAAAATTCCCCTTTCTTATTTAACATAAGGCTCAAAATACACAAAATGGTGAAAATGGTACATCACGGAAATTTTTAATTAAGTAAAGTTTGTTACCAAAATATATAATTTTTCTGCTGAAAATATATATAAACTTAAATGTCAACAATCGATAATTCAAATTATTCTAAAAATAAAAGCTTAGAGATGTTTCAAAATATTGTTTCGGAAAAAAATTTAGAATTTTCTAATAGTTTTACTTTAAATTAGAACTATTTTTACTTACGAAAATATTGATCCTTCAAGAAAAAGCAAAATTTTCTATTCTTCAAATAAATTTGATTCAGATCTTCATGAAACGGAAAATTTTTTCGTTTAATTTGCATATTTATTTTTAATAATAAGCTTAGAAAAAACAACTTTGATTTTTTTTTTTTTTTTTCGAATTTCATTTAATACTGAAGTATGAAAGCTCGTATATTGTCCTTTTATTTAACAAAAACTTTGCAAAAAAAGAACCATCAGAAATATAGATTCTAAATATATATACACACTTTTAACTTCAAAGATGAGTTGTTGAACCTTTGAATATCATAAAGTTTCATTATCAAAGTGCTAGAAGGACTTTAAGTTTTTTATATTTGTAATAAGTTTTCATACCGGGGACATAAGACAGTGAAATAGAAGAGGAGAAGGTTTTGAGCCAATATTATATTTAAATATGAAATACATTATTATTGCAATATATTTTATTTATGTATTTGTGGAAATCGCTGATTCGGTCAATAAATCGTTCAAACCAATCTAAATGTTTCATTTATTGTAGGAAAATTCAAAGATATTTAATTTTTAGAAGAATTTTAAAGTTTAATCTTTTCAAAAAGAACTTAATATGCGTTTTTATGTATTTCTAGCATCTATTATCAACTGACTATGGATTCGGTTATCTTAATGAATGTATTGATAGGACTCTCGATATACGAAAATAGAATGAAAAAGGATGCTTAATGATTTCGAATCAAATAAAACTGCAATATTTATACCTTCAAAGTGTTAAAATTTATCAAATGAGACAGGATTCCTCAGAATGTTTGCTTAGAGACTGACATAAAACCTATATAATCAACTGACTAGATTTAGCAGATTGCATTGGAGATTATTGCTTAAACAATAATACAAATAAAGTTTTTATTTTAGTATCGTTTGAAAAAATGCATCCTTTGCTTTTAAAATTAATTTATTTGGAAGCATTTAATGATTTTTAATTGTATAATTTTCAAAGGAAAGATATCACGAGTCGAGAATAATTTAATGTACTTTATTATTCATTTTTTTATACCTAATTCCACTTACACATTTGGATAAATAGGTTACTAGTAATCGCATAACTCTTGGTTAGACTATACATATTCTGATTTTGTTTAATGTACAGAAATAGAAAAAAAGTTCAATTCTCAGCAAAATTCCTTTATGAAGTGACTGAGGGGAAAAAATGTTTTAAAGCAAAAAAATCTTCTGGTAAGGAATAATTAATTGCTTTTATTATATGGAAAAAAATACTAAAGATTTCTATTAGTATTTCGTCTGTATGAGACTGCTTCCAAAATGTGTTCCTTCTGGAATAAACTAAATACGAAATCGGACAAACAAATATTAATAAATGAATCTGCTTCCTTTCATTTTTGATCTCTTCAAGTTTATCATAAGTTAGAGCTCACTTAATTTATAATTTACTAAACTGAAAATTCTGCCTTGCTAGACAAATTTTTTACTGCTTTTTTCGAAGCCGAAGAAAGTGCGCGCGATCGAGTTCCCATCCCATCGAATGAGCGGCCCACTTCAAACTTTAATTAAATTAAGTGAACTCGGTGCGCAGTGATCTAAATCGAGAATTAAATCTTTTCCTTTTCTCTAGAAGAATAGTGGCGTTTTCAGAGCATTTGCGGATAAGTTTCGATCCTCCGTTTAGAAACTTTCGGTGAATTCATCTTCTCAAGAATATGGCGATATCTGAAACGAAGTGAATAAAATTTGTGGCCTTAATATTTCAGTAGCTAGAAGTATTATACCAGCAAATACACAAGGAATCCAAATGTGCTGGGAAAAGTAAAAGATGAGTATTACAAGATGCGAAATCACACACATCAATGAATAATACTTGTATATCTCCTGCTGAGAAACGTTCTATAAAAAGATAAGTAATCATTTGGTGATATTTAATATATCGATGCTCGGCACTTATGCAGGTACTGAGACGTTTTTCAAAATAATGCGTCAGTAATGCAGGAAAATAATAAAAATGATTTTAAAACAAATCAAATGTTTCTAATTTACGAATATTTTATCTTGAGAGTATGTATGATCCTGGTTTCCAGTCTGAAGATGCGATAACAAGGTTTTGAAAATCGATGATTCAACATTTTGAAATAAACGATGTTGAAAGTAAAAAGTGGACTCTTCTAATCAAGGTCAAAATAAAAATTATGTGCTTATGAATTAAACACACCGCTAAATATCTTCAAAATGCCTATTCCAAAATAAGTATTCTCTAATTCAATAAAATTTCCCTTCGCTCCAGAAGATACATTCTCGTTCATATTTTTTTCCTTGTCTTACAGAACTAGTTCAAAAGTATATAAATTTGATTTAAAAGTAATATTTTTAAATTTATATTATTGTTCCCCTTCACAATAAAGCATATTGTTGAGATTTTACGGTTACAATCTCCAAAAATAAATTTGATGTTGATACTCAATTATTAACACTCTCCTATAAGAGATTTCCATTTATTAATGAAGGGTGACTTTTTCGAATTTTAGGGTGATGTGTAAGTATGTAATTTTGCTCGACAGCTTCTAAATTTGAATGTGCATGTAAAATCACTCTTGACATACTTGATTTGGTATATTTGAAATTCCATACGATTATTTTTAAATTTTAAATGCAATTGATTGAGTTTCATTTAACACAGAATGGACAAATATCCCTTCTTAATTTCTCCGTCTCAAACGTGTTTCAGTACTTAAGAGTCATATCTAGGTTGAAATCCTCTTTTAGAATGCAGACGATGAGAAAAAGAAATTCAAATATATTCTTGATTTTAAAAGGAAAATAAAGTAAATATCATAACAGCTTTTATATAAACATGATACTTTATTTATTGTTAGAGCTTTAAAATCGGAGAACCTTTATATACGTAATCCTTTGTGTTTATAAGAAAGAAAGGGGATTTTGTCGAAGTCGTAACAGTAACCTATTTCTGTAAATCTCGAATAAAGTTCAGAACACTTAACTTGAAGAGTATTTTCAGCAATGAAAACTATTTGAGGGATTCTACAAATATATGCAATGTAAAAATCAACTGAGATATATGTTTCGCAAGTCATTAAATATATATTAATTTTTGTTAAAGAAATCTCCTCTAAGAAGGTCTAATGTATTTCGTTTTGGAGAACTGTGATGTAATAATTGAAATTTTGATTTTGTTAAGAAATTGTAAATACAAGAAATAATATATAAGTATCAACAAGCAATTGAAGCGAAAAATTTACTTTTTTCAGAAATCAAATTATCTCGGAATTTTAAATAATCAGCCATAGTGTGATAAATATATAATTAAAACATTTTTAAATGATCACACTTATCGCCAGTTTTATTGCACCGTGAGGGAGGGGGAGTTACTGAAAAAAATATAAGTTAACTTAAAAATTTTAAGAAAAATGAATTTTGGGGGGATACATTTACTCAAAATATAGTTGTATGAGACTATCACAATGCATTCTTACTAAAAATATTAGAAATATAAAAACGCAGATTTTTTTTCCTATAATGATAACGAAATAAATTTCAAATATATTAAGACACACATACTTAGAGACACATACATACTTAAGACATACATACTTAAGACACATACATATATATTCACATACATACTTAGTGAGAAAAATAACATACTTTATCTCCACAGAATCCAATCATTTCCAGTACTCGAATAATTCTAGTGGGAAGATGTGCAACAACCTATAAATAAAAAATATGTTAACTTCCTAAATATTGTGTATCATAAATTACCCCCCAATATGCCGCATTTTCGTTTGAAAGTTACAATTAATTTGTGCTTTATATTTTAAAACAGTTGTATATAAAATAATAGATTTGGAAAGTGTATGAATGTAAAACTTCATAAAAATCTTATTAAATTTAGAGCAGTAAGTGTTCAAATATATATATATATGTATGTATGTATGTATGTATGTATGTATGTATGTATATATATATATATATATATATATATATATATATATATATATATATATATATATATATATATTATTGTTATTATTATTATTGCTGGTAAGAAATTACAAAAAAAAGTACACAAAGTATTATAGATAAATTATACGTGAACAGTGTTCCAAAGAAATAAAAAAGAACATTGACTCCTTCGACATACAGGAGTTTCAAGATGATCCATAAAGAAAAGAAAGAGCCCCATCATAACCAAGGAGTTTATTGTTAGAATCGTTTAAGATTCGTTTATGTGGATGGAAAAATTTTCAATCCCTCTAACCAAAAAATATGTATCGAAAATGTGCATTAACGATAAGAAAATTAAACAATTTAAAACGAGTTCGGAAAAGCCTTCAGGAAGAGCATATGCCATTTTATCGAAACATATTTGATTGGCTAACTGTAGAAGTTGTCCAGATGAGAATAGTGTAGAACAAGATTATGTAGCTTAATGATAGGAAAACATAAAAATGTTACTGCTTAAGTGATATTTTCATTAATTCTGATTCAAAATATAATTGATATGACTGTTTTATTATAATTTAGATTTGAATCGAGTTGTCATCGACGATGGGATCTTGATTAGGCATTATATCCCGGAAATCAAGCAACAATCAAAACAATAATTAGATTTCGGTGAAACTACTTCAAAAAAAGAAGAGGGATGGTCTCAACGGCTGGAAAGGTTATGGTGAAGAATTTTTTGGGATGCGAAGAACATCATACTTGTGATCTTCGTAGAAGAAGGGAGAACTATCAATTGAAAATACTATCATGAGCTACCCCATTAGCATTTCAGATTCTTAATATCCCATACCAAACACGGGTACAATCTATTTCTCTGTGCTTATGAAAAACGTTTACAACATCCTCACTGATATTAATAAATAATATATATTAAAATATTACAGCTAACAGAATAAATAAATATACAAATTTATTAGACAAAGGTTTTTTTTTCTTTATTATTTGAAAAAGGAAATTTAAATAAGTATGAAATCAGGAAAGGGAGTAGTAACCGCAGCATTGAAACAGTCATGGTCACGAGCTCGCAACAGACGCTGTTTTCATCGAGTCTTGAGCTCGAGTCCGATGTCACTACAGACCTGCTGTGTAGCCCGAGCTGATGCATGTTAAATCTGTCGATACTTTAATCCTCTCGTTGGTGTGTAAGTTTGGGGGAAAGAGTACCAGCTAAGAGACTGTCTTCGTTACTTGATAGAGGCTCAAAATTCCGAGGTCCATCGACAACAGCCATCGTGTTACTTCTTAGAGGGACATTAATAAATAAGTATTATGGAAATAAAGTATGTATTATGGAAATATTTCTATCTCATTAACCTGTTTAAAGTAAGAGTGCGATTAAGTAAATGGGGTGTTAATAAACAATCGATCATAAATAAAATTTTCATACCAGGTAAAAAATTCCGAGTCCCATTCGAACTCCACTTTCATAATGACGTCTGTCTTCCTCGTCATCCCATCTTCGATTTTCCAGAATTAAAGCAGCTTCTCTGAAATATCAGATATGCTATCATCAGTGCCAGATTGCCCTATAGGCTGGACAGGGTGCAGCCTAGGGCCACGAAGTATACGAAGTGTCTCAAAAATCGCAAACTGTTATTTATTGGAGAAATTGTCCCAAGACAAAATTTTAACGAATTGAAATAGGAAGTTTTGAGATTTGTTACCTCACGTTACAAATGTTGCTAATGTATTTGCAATAATAAGAGTATTATGAATTTAAAAAAATCACTCTAGGGGTTACAACTTATTAATTGTATTTCACTATTAATATACTTCTAAATTGTATTTCACTATTAATATACTTCTAAATTGTAATACACTATTAATATAATTCTTAAATGCATTTCACTACTGATATACTTTGCTAACAGCATTTCATTACCAATATACTTTGCTAACAGCATTTCACTATTAATATGTATCTTAATTGTATTTATATTCATCAATTAGCTGGATAAAATGCGTATGTTATCATGCACGACTGATATTTGACTCGTATTAAGTCTTTAAATTATCTTACATGTTCAACACAAAAAGTACCGACAGTTTGTCAATAACAAAGGATTGTTGCAGATGGACATGTAATTGGTCATATTACCTTTAATAGCTTGGGGCTTCGTGAAACTTCAGTCCTGCCCTAGTTATCATCTATAATTTGATTAAGACTGCATAGTTTATACCACTATTCAAAACTTCATGGACAAATATTTATAGGCCAAAAAATTGAATAATATTAATTTTTCATCATGCTGTTGATATAATTTTTAAGACATTTGATTCGTGAAAATAATAATTTAGTATTTATTTGACTTAATGCAAAAGAAACCAAAAATAGGAAAAATTGTTGCAATAAATCAAATTAATGAATGATTTACACATATAGTAATTTTAATTTTAAGCCACTTTTAGAGTGAGAATAGTTATCTGATAGTGAGGGGCGATTTTTCATTCTAAATTCGTTTTCACAAGATACAGATATCAATGTTGTTTTTTAATTTTAAATGAAATACATAAATAAAGCTGCTTGTTTGGATCAAACTATTCTTTGTTGTTGTCTCACAATTAATTTCCAATAATTTTTAAATTTAATAAATAAATAACTCTTTTATAAAACAAATTTTTTTCTTCCGATACTTGCAAAAGAAAAAAAAGGAATTGCTATATATATATATATATATATATATATATATATATATATATATATAT
>BMAW01030489.1:1572556-1591412 GCA_019974015.1 Nephila pilipes | reverse complement strand
TATATATATATATATATATATATATATATATATATATATATATATATTGTGTGTGTGTAATTACAAATCACATACATATCTGATATAAACCAAAATTAAAATTAATAAATATGAAAGCTATTAAATTGCCCATATTACAAAATTACAAAAACATAAAATAAAATCAAAATTCCAAAACATTAAAATTATCTTTATATTATCTGTAATTATCCATTGTTTAAAACATACAAGATAATAATGTAAAAAAGTCATCAAATTGTAGAAAGTATAACACTACGTTTCTATATATAATCATAGCATTTGAAAAACAGTGTTTCTTAGATAATTGTTGTTTTACAATTATAGATAAATATAGTTAATTAATGTATAAGTAAGTGAATGAATACAGCAAAAAATGCTCAGTAATTTAATAGATAATGTCATGAATTCATGTAAAAAATAACGCTAAAATTAGCCAAATTAAACAGTTACCTGACTTATGATTATAGCCAAGATTGACTAAACTGTTTAAAACAAACTTAAATTGGCAATCATCTTTATTTTCGAAATGCATAATTCACCCATACATAATTCCGCCAATATTCGAAATAAGTGTGTTGTTTTCTTATAATGGATTTTTTTATAGCCTCTAGGCCTACGAATCTCAGAAAAGTGACTAGAAGCTATCGATTTTATCGCCAAAATATTAAGAACACGTTAATATTCACACGCTGAGACGAACAGATCACAATATTAAGAACACTAGGATAACAACGCAACGCTTGAATTACTTCAACCTCAAATCTTTCAGGTGTGAATGTTTTCACGGACTCCTCATCAGACTGTAAGTGTTGGAAAAAAAAGAATATTGCCGAAACTATTCTACTTACAGTTTTGCATGATGAAAAAATAAATATAAACAACAAATGTTTAATGATACGTATATGATCCCTGTATTTGCTCATGTATGGAAAGTATAAAGTTTATGGAAGTCTATTGTTTCTTGAGACTTGATACGGCTCTAACAGACTGTTAAGCGAATAAATCATTTAAGTAGAAATAACTGTTTATAAGAGAGAAAAACATTATCTGCCTCATTTATCTTGCCATTTTTTAACAACGTTTTTTCTTGAAATGACAGTATTCTTTCCTATTTTAACTTAAAATAAATACACAATTATATAAAATATATTATTATTACTGAAAAGGCTAAAAATATATTATTACTAGACTAAAAATAAATTATTATTGACTTTTCCGCCCTCGAGATATAATAATGCAATTTAACTTTCACTATTTTTATTTCAATTGTATTATTCTTTTACAACAAATCTAAAAAAAAATTCATTCATTTTAATTATCCTTTTAAGTTCTTAAAAAGGATAATTTTAGGTGACTAATAATCCAAAACAGTCAATTTTGAACACATTTTAATATCTGTCTAATGTTTACCTAAGGTTCATATTTATTTTATTAAGGAATTACCAAGAAATATTTAGACATTTTAATGGTATTTCAGTTATTTTTAATTAAAGTTATTATTACTTATTAGCTAATGATAACTACTATCTCTTGAAAAAATAATTTTTCACTGAACATAAAAAATCCATCTTAAATATTAAAAAAATAGTTTTCATATTTTAAACTTTGAAGTAATATTTATGCGTTAGTTGAATTATTGGTCTCTCTCCACCAAGTAAGAAGTTTGAGGGTAATTAAATTTCACAAATCACAAATTTGTATTAACAAATGTCACCTAAAGGTGACATTTGTTGGGATCAAGAATAAAATTCGCCGATCCATGAACTTAAAGATAGTATTAAAAATTGAATTTTTAAATAATCTTCAGTTAAACTTACCGGGTCAAATGACAGAATTGTCTGGATGAAACATACAGTGGACTTCCCTAAAGCATGATATGAGCTACAATGTGCCCTAAGGAACAATATAAACGTACAGTTATTACTCCTGAAAATACATTGTTTTTAGATATTTTTACATACAATTATTGAACTTAATAATATTTCTGAAATCTTTGATATACTTTCTGTAACAATTTTATGCCAGTATATATAGGTGATTTTATGAAATGTTTTTTTAGAAATAAAAATTTTTGATGCAAGGGACAGTTTATATTTAAAAGAGTATATGGTGACAAGGAACTTTATGTATCTTGTTAACAAAGATAATTTGATTATCTGAAAAATCATGTTTTAAATTTGTTTAGCTCAAAGGAATTTTTTTTTAAAAAAAAAAAAATCCTACTTACCATGGTTCCATAAGATCTAGTGCCTCTTGAAATTTGTTGTTCATGAAAAGATCAAGAGTTTGGAGTGTTTCTTGAATACTTTCTTGTACTGTGGGTTTTTCTTCTGGTACTTCACTGAAAAAAAAAAAGTTTTTTTTTTTCCTTAAGAATACATCGCAGGAAAAATGCCACATCTTTTCTCCTTATCTTTTTTCAGGTTGATAAAATATTGGATTCAGAACATAAATTAAATATTTTTTCTTTGTAATTAAATTCAATTTTATAACTACAAGCATCATCATACGGACATAACTGATTACGTTTAGCTCTTGATGATGAGAAATGTGACATTATTATTTTTTAAGAATAAAAACAGAAATATACTTATATCTTTTATTTTTAATTTATCTTAATAATTTTTGAATGCTTATTAATAAAATTAATGGGGTAATTTTCTTTAATACAACTTTTGATAAACTTCCTATAATTATTATTTTAGTTTTTTCAAATTATTTAATTGTTATCTATAGTAGTATAATTAATATTATTTCTAAAAATAAAAATATGTAAATAGCTATTCCAGAAAGGTAACTTATTAATGTGAAAATTAAGACTTTCTTTCTTGTCATAAATATTGCTAATAATTTTGCTTTGTAAAATTTTCAATTGAATGTCTAAATATTCTGTTTTATATTTACTTTTATTAGTGCGAATTAGATTTAAATACGTAGGATAGAAAGATGAGTTAGGTTTATCTTCAAAAGGCTTATTATAATTCAAAACAAAATAGATAATCAGTATATTTATATAGAATAAAATGATCTCAATCAGTATAAAGTATAATCATAATATTACACACACACACATACACACACACACACATATATATATATATATATATATACACGAAAGTTACAAAAAGGATTAATGGAAATACTTGACAAATATTAAACCTAAGAATTAAACTTTTAAAGTACAAATTCATATTTTAAAAAGTAGATAAATTATCAATGAGAACTAATATCATTTGCTGTATAAGTTCACATTAATTATTGTTTGCATGTCATGAAAATTGATATTTGTTTCCTGATATTGACTTAAGTCTAATTTTAGTTAAATAATTTTATTTTTATCCCATTACAAATTATTGCATGAGCTCATTGCATGTCATATAAGCTGATATTTTGAAAAGAAATAAAGATTTATAACAACGTTTCTAAATACTAGATCTTAAATTCTCTGTATGACAGCTGCTTTAGTGATAAATAAAGTAAATTCATAAACTCAGCTTCATTTTTTCCCTTAGCTTAAAATATATTCCTCTTATTCCCCTTAATTTTATGAAATTAAGACATTTTTAAAAGCGATTAATTTTTAAAACAGATTTAATCTTTAATCTATTCTTCTTACGAAATCAATCTTCCGAATGGTTCATGTTCGAAATGGAAAAATACTGAATGTTTTTTGTTTTTGTTTATTACAAATTTCATAATTTCCTAGATATGCATTTACATCGTGAATTTAATTTCATAATTTAATATTCATTTTACTTATTTTTAAAACTGTGGTTTTACTCCTGAGGAAAATCAATCTACTTCAAAATATTTTATAGTTTAAATTTAATTCGATATAAACCTTTTTAAATGCAGAACTTAAAAACTTATTCGCAAATTATCATTTATTATTAATGGATATTCCAAATAAAGCTATCATCAGCCAAATCAATATATTTCTGTACAATAAACAAATTTAAACTTTTTAACGTAAGAAAATACATTCTTGATTACTAGCGGAACGTAAAAATTTGAATATTTTTTCTGTAAAATAAAAATTGCACAAGTTATATTTTGATTTCTTGAACTCATTTCATATTCCATACTATAATACAGAATGGGCGTTAAAATGCTAGAGCCTAAATAAAAGATTTTCATCCTATTTTCACGAATAAAATCTTTTTATTTAGTTTTTACATACTTGTAATTTATTACATTCTCTTTACGTGATTATAAACAAAAAAAATATTAACAATTGTTCTTGAATATATTTCGACAAGACAGTTTGTATAAAATTCAGAAGCATTGAACAGTGCCTAGTTACAGCTGAATAAAAACGTATTCATATACAAAAATCGTGAATAATTTTCTATTGTTTCATTTGATTAGACCTCTAATAATAATAATAATTTTATAAATACTTTTAGTGGTTAATTTCCTTTTTCGGATTGAAATACTTAACAGTTAAATGATTGATTAAAGTACATTTTGCATGATCTCATTATTCATATCAAAGATATTTTGTAAGCTATTTGTACTTGCTTGTTTATTACTATAAAACCAAAATAGCACACTTACATTTCCGTTGGATCTGTCTCCCAGTCATCTTCAAAAATCTGTAAAGAAATAACTAAATTATTATCAAAATTATTTAAAACATACATTATTAAATTAGAAATAATCTGTTATCGATTTCCGAAAAAAATTCAAACAAAATTAATATATGTTTCACAATGAGAATAAATGCATACTTAGATCATTTAGACAATTTCATTAATTTTACTGTACAAATTTAATTATAAATTATTTTTACAATTTAATTTTATTTTAAAATAATGGTATATTAAATTTCAAATAATATTGACCACTTAAAAAACAATCAGAATTTTGTGATTTTTTAAATATATCATTGAGCTTGAATTTAAAGATTTGCACGAATATATTATACGTAATTTATAATGTTATTCATTTGACAAGAGAAATAAATAATTAAATTGTAGCTATTTATTAAAATATTCTGGATTATCCCCACGAATAAAGTAGTGTTTCTCTACAATTAATCTTTTCCTTAATTTTAAGGATATTAAAAACGTTTAATAGCCGTCATAGAAAGTCAGCAGCAACTTAATTACTACAAGGAACAAATTTTATAATATAGTACAATTATTATAATAAAACACTTGCGTGCTAATAAATTGTTATAAATATCCACCATTAGTCTTGATTTTACATTTAATTTTGTTCGATCCATCTTACTGTAATCCGTAAAAGTAATTTAAGCTAAAAAGGGTGCAATGAATGTTCATAAACAATATAACACTTTATTTTTAAGTACAGCTATCAAATTATTGTTCAACTTCAGAAATTTTTCGCTTAAAATTGAGCCATATATTCTGCTAACCACTGTAATAAATATAATAAACTTATCAACATTTAAAATAATCACTTCCCTTTATGCCTATAGCGAAATACAAGGGTTAAATCTTGATGGATCATAAATTATTACAGCATGTCAACTACTCTTTGAACTTTGAAATAATAAAAGGAAAGGGATCATAACGGTAAAAAAGTCCTTTTTATTTTAAAAATTAGTTTAATTATTTCAGAGCAAGTTTGGCTCTTAGCTGTAAATAATAAAGAGTATTTCATTTTTATCCAGTATTTAAATCAGTTATTTTACAGACAGCTGTGTTGCTTTTCCAAAAAAACATTTACATCATCCAAAGAATCAAAAGACTGATGAACTATTCATTATCACGTGTTCTCTGAGATAAAACTTTTTGAGGAATAAATAATATTTCTGATTCGTATTAGAATACTAATCTTCTGTATATATTTTTGAAATCTAGACGATTCATACAGTTTACGTTATTGCGAAACACTCTTAATTTTTCGTTCACACAGCTGTGAAAACAATTTTTGAGTCTTCGTATCAGTATTCCTTTTAAAATCTCTCGCAATTGATGAATATTCAATGTACTTGAAATGACATTTTCTTGATGTCTGGATGAATATCCTATGTACTTGAAATGACATTTTCTTGATGTCTGGACTAACACACCTATTAAGATATAAAAAAAATCTGTATTTCATTCAAAAACTCTTTTGAGATGTTCTAGTTCGTTGCTTTCTAGATGGCTGTGTTCTGATTCATAATACTTCCGCGAATTCAATCCGATCTTTAGATTACGTAGATTTCTTCTCATGTTTACACAATTAATGTTTTTTAAGTCCAATAAAATGTTTTAAAATGAACATAAATAAAGAAAGTTTTTTGCAACAAATTTGCTCGTCGTTCATTGTTACTTTTAAAGTATGTTGTCAAAATAAAATTCTATTTAAAGTAAATAGGGTTTCATTTGTAATTCAACTTTTTTTAAAAAATAAATTAAAACAAAAATATTAACTGTTGCTTTTATAGGGTAATGACTGATAAATTTACTGAGACGATTTTTAAAGATGTAGCTCTTATTCTTATTATACATACATTTGTTGTTTAATTTTACTCTTTTCAAATTATTTCTGCCTTTACTAACTTTCAAATAAAATATAAGCAGATATCCTTTTAACTATAAATGGAACATCGAAAAAAGAAACTTTTCATAGCACTGTACTTAATAATTAATTCAGAATAACCATTTTATTATAACGGTGAACAATTTTAAAAAAATGTTTTTTTTAAAATACAGAAGTAAAATGTAAATGTCCTTTTTTTTCCAGCAGTTGTACCTCTAAATAACATATAATGAGTTTCACGGTTTAACTATTATGCAATATATATGTTTGAATAAGAGCAGAAGGGATTTTAATGCGTTAATGTTAATAATATCGCAGATTAATATAAAACTTTCCAAGCTTATTTTATGCATTTTTTCACAGAACTTCATAAATTATTAAAGAGGGGATAGAAATGTATTTCATCTTAAACATATTCCTATTTAAATTTATCCTTAAATCTATAACATTTATTTCAAAGGTTTCTAAAAGTTCTTCAATAGAAGTTTGAAGAGATTATAAATATTCATTTTGTATCTATCTTCATAATATTTCTTAATTGACTTAGAAGTTGTTTCAATAGGAGATTTTAGAAAGAAAAAAAAAAAAACTTAATTATACCTTAAATATGTATAAGATCTTAGTTTAAATAAAATTTAGTGACATCAAATGTGAAATTTGTTTCCCTGCTTATATGATATACTCAATTTGCAAGTACTATTATGCAGAAAACTTGTATCATTTTGCTATAAATAAATAAACCAAATAACATTTAGTGTTTAGTAATGACTACTAATATTAATGAGTTTAAAATTCGTCATTTTCAAGATTTTCTCGATTCCTTAATTTAGACAAAAATGAAGGAAATCAACGCAGTGAATTCACAGAAAATGGAAAACATTATAAGTATGTAGTGAAAAAGATAAGTATTTTTTTAACAAACAATTCGTATTTATCAAGTATGGTTTTTTAAAAGCTTTATTTTTAACATATTACAACACGCAATAAATACTGAGAACATATATAAAGTAAATGATTTTTTTTTTCAATTTTACTTGTTTTTTGTTTTATATTTTAGAGACCGTGATTGTTTTATATCGAACAATTAAATTCATATTTTGATACAGGATGTTCTAAAAGTTCCAGTAATGACAATTCGTAAATTTACTATTCAAAAGCGATGAATTTTAAAACAATTATTTTTATGAACTCGTTTACGTATTTTTTAAGAAATGCTCTTCAACATACTGGGAGGTATTTCTTGAATCCTTTGAGTATTATGGTAATTTTCAGCTCATCTATAGTTTAAGTATTATTTTCATAAATTTTATTTTTTTAAATACCTCCCCTCCAGTTAAAAGTCAGGGAATGTTCAGATCTGGGGAACGAGGTTCTTATTCAAAAAACAAACAAACGAAAGGTGTAATATGCCATTCAAGTAATAAAGCCATGGACATGCTTCAAGATTTTTTTAGTCCATCGCTCGCATCATTTCGTTATCTCTTTTCCCTGACATTTTTCCTTGGGGATATATATATATATATATATATATATATTCATAAAGAACAAAGTTTTTGAAAATAATCCCCAAACTAAAGATGATCTGAAAATTGCCTTTAATCAAAGGATACAAAAAGTCACTCCCAACATCTTAAAATGCTTTGACAAAATATGCGAACACGAGTTCAGTTTTGCCTCTTAGAAAGACGCTGACATTTTGAACATTTGTTGTAAAGGTAGATTATGTTGGAAGTGCTTTTCACCATTAGCATAAAAATAATTGTCTTAAAGTTTGTTATTGTTGTATAGTAAATTGCGAATCGTCAGTAAGGGAACTTTTAGGACACCAGTATCGCAAAGACTAGTTCTGTTATTTTGTGATGAAGATTTTAAATTTTATATTTATGTATCTAAATGTGTTCTATTTCTAAGGTAATGGCTTTTACCAGACAAAGGAAATTCAAAAATAGCATTTGTTGGGAGATTAGAGTAATAGAACGTGAATTATTATTAGCATATTTATACCTACAAACTGTCACACTATTTTTAAATGGTTTTCTTTCTCTTTTTTGAAAATTTCATACTTAAAATATTTAGAGATTGAATTAGGCAAAGAAATTCAGTCTATTACCGAAAAAATAAAGTATTTAATCATTTTTGCCTAATTCGTTTCCACTTTTCATGTGTATCGTTTTAAATCCTTTGAATTTTTTTTTTCATATATTCTATTATGCAAACTAAATACTAAATAAAAAAAAAAGAAAGAAAATGTATTATTTCCTTTTCTCGAACGCGGAGATCTTTGCAAAACCATTTTATTTTTAATTTTTAATACTTTCTTTGCACAACCTCGACATTTTTTTTATCTCTTCGCTCAAACTTTACTTTTATTTTCAAGCAAATTATGTAATAACACACATTTTCCAATTTTATTTTCAACTACTTCAATCACCATCAAAATAAAAATCAGGTTATTTCAATTTCGACCATACGTTAATGGAATAAAAATAACTTACGAAATTCGCTCTCTAACCTCCTTATAAAAAAATGAAAAAGCTAAATCGAAGGAGGTGCGTATCTATAGTTAAATATTCGAACCTACTTTCGAACGCTAACCTATTTGAAAAGAATTCTGTAAATACGCGCCTTTCAACATTCGAAGGGCGTGCAGATTATGTAATATTTACAGCATAGAGTGACCCAGCAGTTGCTAACCGTTTGCAAACGAGCCCCAAGGTTAAGCAATCAACTTGACCGTTATGTGTCCATGCGACCTGAGCTGAGAGACTTCAGAGGTCAGTGGGTGAAAAAGGAATTCGCTGAAATGAATACACTCGAAAGTTGTAACAATCTCCATCGTTCAGTCACAGGCACATTATTCTTTTTTTTTTTTTTTTTTTTCTCGTTCCGTTTTGTAGTTTTCGTGATGAACAAGAAACTGTTTACCATTGCCAAGTGTCAAATGGCGATTATGAGGTAGGTATAAGTAAATGGCGATTTAATAACAATAAGGAAGTCTTTTTTTTTCTTGAAGCAATCCTTGTGATTATAAATGGACAAGAGACAAAGTGTTTTCCGCTATTTATCTGATGTTATATACAGTCGAAAGTCAGAGAGAAATAAAAGAATGAGATGACAAGTTTCAAGAGTAAAAAAAAAAATTATAATTCTCCAGTGGATATAAACACGGATATTAACGATGTGTTTAATTTATGAAACAACTTGTGGGATACGTTTGTTATTTAAGATATAATTGTGTTACTAAAGGTATTTAAAATGTTTTCACACATATCATGTCTTAAGAACAAATTTTCAATTACCATCTATAACTATTTCTCTGTAATTTAAATTTATTTCATAAGTTTGTCTTATATAGTATTCTGTCAGGTTTAAACCCAAATATCAAACAATTTTATATTGATATAGCCTTACAAAATTATACAATACAAGTAATAATCATGTCATTTTGCCTTAACACACGCACATTGTAAGAAACTATATTAATAATAAATGTAAAATGAAGTTGAATTGTAATCTATTATAGAAGATTCTTTTTAAATGCATTTTTTAAACCAACCATAATTATGATTAGCATGAAAGACATATACGAGACATAACTTTCTTGTGACTATTGCTCGTATTTTTTGCCAGCCAATATTGCCAGATTTCTTCAATTTAATAACGTTAAATTGCATGAACGTTAAATTGCTCATTTAATTAATTCGTATATTACCATATGAATCTTACTGTTCTTTTAAGTTCATGCAAATATATTAGAATGCATATGTATAGCAAATTAAACAGAATCAAGAATTTTAAGCAATTTTGTTTTGAATCATTTAATGAAATTGATTTTAATCACCTTTGTCACGTTATAAATACGATAGTAACATTCACAGATATCATTAAAATAAATCTTGAAAGCTTCTCTTTTATCCTAATTACAGCTTCAGAGCCAGATAAACTCAAACAATTTGTTTAGCATACCATATATATGCATGTGAAGAAGCTCGTAGAATTCTACTTCCGTACTTAAACATTCAAAAAAAAAAGCTATGCATACATGATAAGTGAATTTTTGCAAATAAATCAATATTCACTTCTATTATATACAGTGGTATCAGAGTTCTCAAAAGGATAATTGTGAATTAAAAAGAGGGACTCGAACAGTTATAAAAGAAAAGGATAAAGAATAGGATTTTTCCCTAAAAGCCAATGTACTAAATACTACTGTAGTCTTTGGACTAAGTAAAAGTACAAAAAATGAAACACTAATTCTAGCATTAGAAAAAAATCACAAAAAAATTTTCATAGAATCAGATATAAAAAAAAATACTTCACATACTAAGGAATAGAGGATGCTTTTTTATTCTCTTTACCATCTTCCTCATTTAAGCTCAATTCAAAGGCCGTTTTGTAATCAAATCCTAATATCAATAACTGTATTCAGATGGAAATAACGAGTATACGTATAAAAAGAAACTTTTCTACATTTGAAGTAGAATACACGCTTTGTAACTCTTAAAAAAATTATTAGAACTGTCGTTTCTGGATTTCTGTTCCAAAGCAAAATAGACTTAAAATTGGAGTGCATCTTCTGGTTCAAATGTAAAATTAAAATACAAACATTAAACTCTTTTCTAAAAATCGTCCTATAAAATTGGGTTGCGTCTTATTGTCTGAAAAATATGATAAATATTATGTACACTTTTTACTATTAAATCATTTTGACGACAAATAATTTGATCTCAAATTATTCAAATTTGCATTTCTCATTTATAAAAAGAAGTCTCCAAACTATGGCCTACCAATGAACACCGACCCACGCGCACCGCCAATCCGGCCAGCTACAATTTTATTTTAATTAAATAGTAAAATTTATAATGTAAGTAAAACAAACAAAGCACTTAAGAAACAAATTAATTGATGTACATTAATGAAACTGAACATTTAAGCTGTAATTAATAATATAAAATTTATCTTAAAAACTTACGATAAACGACTTACACTACATGGTGGGTCTTCAATGGCATCAGGACTTGAACTCACGACTCGACAGAAACCACGTCGGCAACGAGTTCGTGACCGGATCCACTAGGCTACCGCGTCCCCACATGCCCTGCATTTAACTTCTCTCTTCTTTGAAAGATGGCAACGCTTATATCTTTTATTTAGCGTGGTTGTAATAATATGTAAAACGCAGTAAGAACATCGACTATCTCCGCAGCAATGGCATGTCTTTGACACTTCTCAGGAAATGCCAACCAAAAATCCAAGCGGAACAGAGTTCACCCCCACGCCATAAATACCTCACTGCTCAGCTCGCTCTGTAACGAAACATAATGAGCAATTCGAAATTGTAATATGTTTGTATGATCTAACTAAGTCTTGGCCCTTGGAATTTAGTGGAAAAGCCAGTGTGACCCGAAGGTTAAAAAGTTTGGGAGTCCTTGCTATAGGACATCCGAAAGAAGGTAGCAACAACAAAAAATATCCACCAATTTTTCTATTTATAAAACTCATATCATGAAGATAGAATTAAGCTAGAGTCATTAACAAAATTTCCAGCTATAAATTCTTTAGGGAATTGTAAACGACCGTAGAATGTAGGATTAGATCTTCAGTTGAATAGTGTCAAAAATTCAGTACTGAGGGAATTTTTCAATAACGTAAAGTTTGAAATTATATAAAATCAGTTATTATGGCATTGCATCTTTGAATAATTTTCCTAAGGTTTTTTTTTTTTTTTTTTAGCTATCCAAGCTATAGCTTTTTTTTTTTTTTTTTGTTACACAGTATCGTTTCAGGAATCAATTACATTGCATAACTTCATTCAAATTGCTTGAAATTCGAAAAAATTATCCATATAAATTTATTGTCCTCAGAAATCTTTACAATATCTGCAAAGCATATAGAAAGAAAAAAAAACTTCTTAAATATAAAATTGTGGCAATTAAATACATTTGATTAAGAATTAATTAAATATGTCATCATTAAAAAATTGCTCAAAAAATAATTCACGCTGAAATAACGTTCCCTTTTAAACGCTATGCCTGTAAGAGTAATACATATAATTTTTAAAAAAAAAAAAAAAAATAGCGTAAAATTACGTTAATCGAAAAAGATGGCAGCAAAATAAAATGGTTCCCCTCTGGCTCCCAACGTTAGCGAAATGTGTAACCTTGACATAAAATGTCATTCAACTCTCAAAAATGGAAATTAGTGAACTTACTTCCTCTTTTGTATGCATCGTCGATTACTAAAATGCGAGTAAAAAAGTATCAAACGAAATACGAGCGCCATATTCAAAAGTTGTTCATTTGTACTTCCTCAATTACCAAAAGTTATACATCATCTAAATTTGAAACTTTTACTCGTTTGCGAAATCGAATAATGCTTTTAATTAAATTATTGTTATTGCAGAATTTAAACATTTTTTGTTCTAAACTTATCTAATTTTCCATATATTCTTAACACTTCTTGTCATCCGGTTTTTATTTAAATATGCAACGTCATTTTAACATATGTTTAAGGATACCATTATTTGTGTTAATTTTTATAATCTACTTAATATTTTTGAAGACAGTAAAGAGATATTAACTTAAATCAAAGATACTTAGGTTGTTTTTAATGCTGACATTTTGCAGAAAGAATAACAGTTTCGAAAACAAGAATGGTATAGAAAAAAAAAATCATGAAAGGGCAATTGAAAATAAAAAAAAATTGCATCCTAAAAATTAGTTTCTTTACCTTAAGGCTCCCGTTTTCCCGCCATTTTGATTTCGTGGACGTAATGTTAATCCTATGGAAATGTGACTTTATTTCTCACATCTTTACTATTCGACCAATTTGAATACAATAAAGTGCATCTGAAAGAGCAAAAAAATGAAGAATGCTTCTGAGGAATCACTTTTTTGCTCTGATTTTTAAAAGTATTTTTACCCCTATATTTTAAATATTTTAAATATAGGGGAAAAAAATATTTTAAATATTTTTAAAAATCGATGGAAAAAAGCGATTCCACAGAAGCATTCTTCATTTTTTGCTCTTTCAGATGCACTTAATTGCATTCAAATATGTCGAATAGTGAAGATGTGAGAATTAAAGTCGAAATCCTTATTTAATATTTAATTTAAGAATTGTTTCATTCGGCAGAATCAACTGTTTTTATTCTTTTTGTTGCTAACATTGGCAACATTTTCGTACTTTAGAATGTTTTGTTTGTGAAAATAAAAATGCATTTTTAAGTTATAATATAAGTTAATTTAAATACTACATTTTTTTAAAAAATAATAATTAGAAGTCTGAAAAAAAGAAAAGCTGCAAAAGACAATTAGAAGAATTTTTTTTTTTTTTTTTTTTTTTTTTTTATTATAGAACTTTCAAAAAAAGTACCATTTGCTCGTCACGTTGTCGACAAGATCGCTTTGATAACGGTGTCTTTCAAGAACATGTCCAAAACGTTTATTGGCCAAAAGATCCCCTTGTCTGGCCCCTTCGTTCACCTGACAGAGTTCCAATGTACTTCTTTCCTGGGAAACATGTCGAAATTATGTACCCAAAACCCTCTTGTCCTATTTGCATTAATTGAAATCATTGCAACCTACTATTTCTCTTTATAATATAAAATATTTACAAGCTTTCGGTGAAATTAAGTATTATCTGGATACCATGCAGAAATAGAATTTAATTTGAGAATTTAAAATTTGAGATATCATTTCAATTAGTTAAATATTTTATTTATGAGCTTTAGCATCTTATAATTTCCTTAGTAAATAAATATAGAAATTAACTTTTGGTAATAAGTAAATTAAAAATTAAATCTCTTTCTAAATTAATATGTTTATTCTACAAATTGGTCATCATGATGAACATATTTGTACTTTTCTTAAGAGTTTTCAACTTATTCTAATAATTTCTAAGATTTGTTAAATTTATTTAAAAAATTCCATAAGTTTTTTTTATAGACATTTAGTAAAAAATTATACTTAAATCAAATTTATTAACCATTCATTCAGAAAAGTAGCTCATTTTTGAACAAATTGAAAATTTAACTAAAGGAATAGTTGAGAGGGGCAATAAAAGATATAAAGAGTTTTACTCAACTTTACTTATTATTTAGCCAATACGTTCCGTAAAACCATCTTTGACGAAATTTATAATTTACAGCAATGCATCTATTGAAAAAAAATATTTATTCTGGTTAATATGTTATCAAAATTAATATTATTTTTAGATTATTTCTCTTGTAACAACAAAAAGAAGTTTAATAAAATTAAAACATGCAGTTAATATATAATCACTAGAAAGACGAATTTATTACATTTAATATATGATAGTAAAATCAGACTTAAATTGAGACGAATAGCAATTATTATTCCGAATTTCTTTAATAGTAAAAAAGAATACGACAGCAAATCTCAAATATCATTTAGATTTAAATATTAATAATGCACATTTTATAACAATTAAATTGTTAATTTGAACTTTTAATGATTGAAGAAAAATGTAGTATACAACATTATATTCACATTAATATTCTTAAATATATATTTAAATATAATTTCTAGCCTCAGCGTGAACCTGATGAAAGAGCGATAAAATGTTTTGTTTTCTTCGTGTAAATCTTTTCTGGCGTTGAGCTAGCAATAGAATGTCTTCAGACAAGATATATAGTTATAAGAAAAATAAGTTTAACGCTAAAGAAATTTTAAAATGGCATTAAGAATTTATTCATGTTGTTTAAAGCTTCACAAAATCAAATTGGTGCAAAAAAACATATAATTTGTCAAAAATTAGAACAATTTGACCTTGGTTCTTGAAAGGATATCCTATACCATTAACATGTTTTCAACTTTCGCGACCTTTAGAATATACACATATATGGCGGAATTTAATCTCTGAGGTCAGTGAACCTAAGCAAACTCTAGAACTAGGGGCTAAGAGAAAAATATTTTATACATCAAACGAAGAATCTAAATTTCAGAATTCTGTACCTTTAAAACAGAAGCGCGATATGCATTCTTTTTCGGAAGATTTTCTCATGCATCGTAATGTTTTAATTTTTATGTATTGCATTGAAACTAGTTTCTGATATTAACATCCCAAATGTTTTTGAGTAGATAATTAAAATTAATATATTTTCACCATCATCTCCCAAAAAACATCAATGAGTCATTAGAAATAGAACTACAATGAAGAATAATTTTATTATATATTACTCGATCGTAATTGCATAAAAGAAGAATTCAACAAAGAATTATAATACTTTAGAAAATTTGTCTTGATAAGACCAATATAATAAAGCAAGCAGAGTGAACTTTTAACACAATACCAAAGAATAAATAATTTGATTCAATGGATTGTTTTCATATATAAGAGAGAATGCAGTTTTTTAATCAAACATTTTTTGCTACGTGATGAAAAGATAGTCTTGATTACTGATTAATATTTATGAAAAATATTTTTTTCAAATAATGATAGATGCCCCATTATAATTTATTTTATCAGAATCTAGATAAAGCTGTAACTAATTCTATATTTAAATATTTTTTTATAATCTGGTGCGTCCATGTACATAAGTCTCAAAAAATTAAAAATTAAAAGTGATCTCAAAGCAATTATATATATATATATATATATATATATATATATTTCTCTTTAAAACTTTGAAAAATTCTTTTCCATATATATTAAGTTTTATATCTTGAAATAACATTAAAGTAAATAAGAAAATAAAATAAAATGATCGATAAAATAAGAATTTTCGGTATTCCTACTGGAATAAAAAGATAAGAGCTCATCTAAAAAGATAAGTGTGTTAAATTGCTGAAAATTGCTAATGCTTCACACGAATTGTATTACGACAAGAAATTTTTCTCGTTCTACACCCTATTCTACTTTCACATTACTATATCTGTTTTTTAATACAAGAAACTCTGTTCCTAATAGCATGTTTAGATAAACCTCAACATCAACGTAGTTTAATTTGTTTTGTATTTAAAAAATCGAACTTCGATTAGAGTTGTAGATAGAACGTTCATCGACTTCGTTCAATGGGTCTATCATTTAAATGGCCGCTCAGCTGTCAAAATTAATCATACGACACTTTATTCGAGAACGAGTTTATTTTTTAACATTTACTATTAATATTATTAAATGCTGTAATCAGTTGAGCTCAGTAACAAATTGTGGCCACAATATCCTAGTGGTCAAGGTCGCGAAATCATGGCCGGCGTTGTTTCGTCTATTCATGGGCTCGATCCCTGATCCCACAAAAGGCCCGCGGTGTAGTGGGATCGACGCAAGTTAAATCTGTCGAGATCCCAAGTCCTACCGTTGGCGTGGTGTGGAAGTTTGAGGAGGTAGGTGCCAGCTCAGGTGTCGTCCTCCTCATTTGACAGAGGTTCAGAATTACGAGATACGTCCCCAATAGGCTTCGAGTTTCTTCGAAGTGCAACGTTTATGAACAATCGATCGCGTAAACACATTTGCTGGGTGGACGTTGTTACTTGATGAAAATTTGGAACACAATATTTTTTCATAAGCACGTATGGTTGCTTGTATTTATATTCCTTTATTGTGTGAAAAGCTTTTGTTGCTAAAAGGAAAATTAAACGAAAAAGAGTAATGTACTTATGATGGAACAGTAAATGAAGTTATACAGTATCAATACCTAAGTTTTAAAAAAATGCATGAAACAAATAAATAAATGTCAGCGTTCTTTATTCTTCTTGAGAATTTTGGCTTATTCTTCTATGATAATTGCTAAGGCGTCATCAGTAGTATAAATTTTGAATGAAAATGAAACTTAATGTGAAAATAAAATAATTTTACTAGTCGAGGTTTTTATTTATTCTTATTAAGAAGTAATAAATAAAGGAGGGGATTTTTTTTTTTTATTTATTTAGCGAAGAATTCATAGTTATGATTTTTTTAAATCTTACTTCGGCAATTACGTTGGGCAAAAACCTTTAATATATATATATATATAACTATTTTACCGATAACCTATGAATTTAAGCATACGTAAAGTCTTAAAAACTTTAAATTTTGATTTCATGTTGATTAATTACAAGCACCAAATACTTCATTTCAACGATTACATTAGCAACCCCCTCCCCATGAAAAAACAGTGAATCAAAACAAAAAGTTTAAAACTTTTGCTAAAAAACTGTAAGAAAGTTAATAACTTTAATACTGTATGTATAATTATTTATTTATATATATATATATATATATATATATATATATATATATATATATATACAGTATAATTACATTTATATTTTGATCAAACGTTTCATTACTGCCCATTACATAAAAAAGCTTTGTTATTAAAACATAAAAAATGCAATTAAATAGATTGCATAATGCATTTCAGGAAATATCCTTTACTATCAAGATAACCAATTTGTTTTTTTTACAGTATCCATATAATCATAATTGCTGCATATGTCACATCACAATCGCACCATTCATGCTTAAAGTTCCCGTCTACCGGTCATTTTAATTTCGTGAACGTAATGTTAATCCTATGGGATTTCTACTACCGTCCCCAAATCCTTACTATTTTAGCTGCTTGAATGCTAAAAAATGAATAAGGAAATGTGTGAAATGTAAAAAGTGAGCAAAAAAATGATGAAGGTTACTGCGGGATTACATTTTTCTTTAGATTTTTAAAAATATGTTTATTCTTATTTTAATGATTCTTTTGTGGGTATTTTACTATCTTTAAAAAAATATTTTCAAAAGTCGGGAGAAAATGTAATTCTTCAGAAGTCTACATTTTTTTTCCGATGCAATTTTTGCAATCAAATAGATAAAATAGTAAAGATTTGAAGACGGTAGAAAAAATTCCGTAGGACTAATATTACGTCGACGAAATCAAAATGGCTGGTAGACGAGAGCCTTAAAGAAAATTATATTACTGCTTACAACATAAATACATGTATAAGAAGCTGTAAAAGTTGATTTTTTTAAGTAAGAGTATTTCAAAAGTACAGAATTCCTAATTACCTTGAGATCTGCGTTAAAGTTTATTTTGTGAAAACAAAGAAAGAAATAAAAACCACGAGGATGCAAATTCATGAACAATATCGCTTGAATATTAATTTTATTCTTTAAAATTACGTAATGGTTTATAGTAATGTTTTCAAAATGCAGCTGTTTCATACTATCACATGGATCAATAAGTTCCGAGACTAAGTCAGAGATGGCGCTCGTAGTAAACCAGTAACCAGGTCTTTCTAGAGTACTAACCTTTGCTTGAAACGTGTCAAAATTTTAAGTCGATCGGACCAGAAACAGCTGAGTTATCGAGGTTGGAGTAAAGTCGTTTTGTAGTTTGTTTAAAAAATGG
>BMAW01030489.1:1507426-1559974 GCA_019974015.1 Nephila pilipes | reverse complement strand
GGCCACACTGTTTTTATGACTAAATATTTCTGTTTCATAAACTGACACAGCATTTCAAAAGTATTTTAACTTCTGAAATGGAACAATAGTTAGGCCTTGAAAGATTTCTCAATATTTGCTTTGGAATAACAACTTGGTTAATGGAATTTCTCCTGTAAAGAAAAAGAAAAACCAGTAAAAAAATCTGAATAATCTAAGTGTTTTGACAGACTTTCTTGTCGGCATGCACTTATATTTTTACTATAGACTTTTAGATTCCTAAATTGCTATTGTTGTATCCATTTTCACTTCATATTAAATCTTTGCATTTTGATTGACACGTACAAATGTTCATAAAAGTCATTTTTTGTGGTAGTAAAAAAAGTGAATAAACAAGAAGTTTAAGAGCATTTTCAGTAAAGAAATATGCATCTGATTTTAAATTTCTGACAAAATGTAACGTTGCTAATAAAATCGAATAGGGAGATTAACATTAATACTTTTTAATAAGAAATATATGTGTCTAAAGTTCTCTGGTATGAAAAAAGACACACTTTTTTAACTATGTGCGTGAATCTCTTATAAAAAATGATAATTTGGGGGGGTTTCTACATTGTTTAATTGTTGATTTCTCACATTTAATTTCAAAATGAGACACGAATAGTTTAATGGATCATAAGTTATTTCAAAATTAATTTTAAAAATGCTTTTATTGTACTATAGAGACAACGAATATTCATGTATTTGATAATTTAATAATTCAATTATAAAACGTGTACGGTGGGATTTTTATTACCTTTTTAGTTTTAGGAACATAAAAAGTATTTTAGGAATTCTTAGAAATATTTCAAATAATGCTATTCGGAAAGATATTAGCAGTGCTTCATTAATTCCCTAAGCGGTTTTTATTATTTTATTCTTTAAAGTAGAATTCATTTGCCCAAACTAATTTTTTAAATGTGTTTTACAAAAAAAATTATAATGTATCGCATTTAACAGTATAGAGTTGTATAAACAAACATGCATTCATAGTTATCTTCCTTTTTTCTCTCTTTTCTTTGTTATAGCAAGATACAAGCGATTTGATAATAACCCCCAAGAAGTAGTTGTTCGTTCTAATTATAGATCAATTGATCACATTTATTAAAAATATTTTGAATCAAGTTCTATTCGCGCGATTTGAGTAATCTTTTATAGATGAAATACAGTAAAATTATATATTAATGATTAATTTCAGCCATATAAAAAGTATTTGCTTTTTATAAGAATGAAAAGAAAATTATAGTCAATCCTTGTTATTGAACGTCATGCTAAAACTTATATGATGATCTGTAGATTTAGCTAAATTGTTTTATTTCCTTTCAGTGGAACTCTATTGTAACAGAAAGTCTGCGTACTTTGGTTTATTTTTATCTCTTTGCATAAGTCAGCAAAACATTTTATAAAATCCGACCAATTTCAATGTATTCTTTACCCTACTAGCGTTCAAGTGATGCGAATTAAACAAGTATTGCTTTTAAAAAAATTATACTTAAAAATCAAAAAATTGAAAACAGCTTATTGTTTAACAGAATATCCCTGCATACAAATAACGTATAATGATATTCTTAAGATTTTTACTGTTCAATTTGTAGAAACTGATATCATTTAGCGTATTTTGATATTCCATTATATGTTCTTTTTATGGACTTTTTTCTAGTTTTGACATACAAATTTGAGACAATTATTATTTTATGGGAAAAGAAAATCAATTGACTGCAAGTAAACTGATAATCAACTCCAAGGGGGAAAAAAGAAATTATTTGAAAAATGTTGATAGAATGTTTATATGAGATCATTATACTCGTAATACAGCTCGATTAAAATTTTTAAATTGCAAAAAGTTTTAAAACCAATGCCACTGTTCAAGCATCTATTACAATAAATATTAAGTTGAATCAAATCTATCAATGCATATCCTGTCTAAACTTCACCACATATGTTAAAAATATTTGAATGAATTTCATTTAATTAAATTTGGTTTTTTAAGGATCGTCGTACGTGAGCAACATAAGGAATATTTTGGTGATGGATCTCGTAACTTCGAAAAACGGTCGAGTAGCGGAGTTGATAGTTGAACTGGTATCTCGCTTTTCTAACTTCCACATTGCATAAAAACTTTGAGGATCAGTTCACCTTATATGCAGCAGCCCCATTACTCCACATAAAGTATATTTAATGGATCAAAGACTCGAACACAAGGTTCGATGAAACATCGTTGACTTCGAAATTTCGTAAAGTATTCGGATTGAGTATCATCCTAAATGTTATTACTATGCATCGGCTTCTAGCGAGCATTTTTTTGAAAGAATTAACTTAAGTTCCTAGCTTTTGCAAATAAATTCTTAAGAATAGAGCCAAAAACCTCGATGAACCAATTGAGTCTAGTTCTGTATTTCTAGTATATGAAACAAGTTTGTTTGGGAGGAGTTTGGAATAAAACTTGAGTAAGAAAATCTAATTTGTAACGTAAGACGTGGGGGTCGAGACTTTATAACTTAAAAATACACGAGTCGCAGCTGAGTAGGAAAACTAGAGATTTTTCTGTGAGTTCACAACGGATAAAATGAACTAATGAAACATTTCTAGGGGAAATTTAAAATGAGAGTTTACAGAAATTTAGTGTTTTCATGCGATTATTACTTTCAACAAGATAATGAACCCTAGAATAATACTCATATTGCGGAGTCTTGACTGCGATATAAAACTTCAAAATAGCTACATATATCGCTAAAGTCACCAATAGCACATTTTAAGAGATTTATTATAGAATAAAACTTACAAGCACTATGCAACTACTAACAGATTGACTGATTATTAACATCGCATTTAAAACAACGCGAGGGCTAATGGCGACACACTTGGAAATTTTAAGTCAGCGTGTACAGTTAGACAAATGCTGTGCAACTTCAACACCATGTCGGATCACCTCCTGTTGCAATACATACCGCAACACGATCCGGCATTGAGTTGATTAGACATCAGATATCGTTCTGAGGCAGATAGGCCCACAAATCTTGAACAGCCACTTCCAAGTCATGTACATAGTGATACGGTGGCATCTGGCGTTTCAGCAGGTCCTATAAGTGCTCTGTAGGGGACAAGTCCGAGAAGCGGGTCGGCTATAGAAGATTCTGACTATGACATAGAAAATCCTGAGCTATTCGAGCTGTATGCGGACGAGCATTATCTGGCAAAAATATTACCCCTGGAAGACCATTTAGGAAAGATCCCACATGGGGTCGAAGCATGTCATCAACATAATGTTGTGCTGTTAGGGTTCTGCGTTCCACAATTAGAGTGAACCGGCTATCATAGTCTATGGCACACCAGACCATTACGCCTGCTGTGTGGGCAGTGTGTCGCGAGACAGCGTGAGGGGAATTGTACCATTCACAAGAGTACCTTCACACCCATAAGTGTTTATCATCTGTCTCCAAATTGAGCTGGGACTCATCACTTCACATTACATTTTGGCAGTCTGGGGCACTCATCGCCACTCTGGCTTGGCACCACAGTAGACGGAGTCATCGATGTTTCGGTGTTAAAGGCAGCACACGAAAAGAATGCCTCGTTGTCTTCTTGGTCGCTCCAGATCCAATTCTCCGCACGTGGGTACCATTTCGTGTCCACTGCTCCCAAAATGTTCTGACGGCACACTCCGAACGATCGGCCAGGCGAGCAACATGGCACGCCGACCAGCCTGCGGTTTTCATATCGATAACCAGGCCCTTTTCAAACTTACTTAACTACACGAAGTGTCTTGTCTTACGTCTAACTGGCATTCTTCTCTTACTTAAGTCCTCTTAGAGTCACAATGTTGTCGTTACGTTTAAGAATCTTCCACTATGTACCTGTTCGTATTGAATCCAGTTCCTGATTACATCGTCACTGCAGGTTGTGTGGTCATGAGCATTGGCACTAAACTTGGGTCATTTTCATAACAGACATCATTCAACTTCTTTGCAACATTTCGCGATTGTAGCTCGCTTCCTTCTTGATGTGCTGTTTTCAATATTCCTGAATGAATATGACTTGACTACCAACCAGAAAGTTTTTTTTTCCAGCTGTTTTAACAAAAGCTTAAAAAATATTCTTGAAAGAAATTTAAATATTCTCGTACTTAAATAGTAGGACTTATATGAACTCTTCTATGTCGAAATTTTACAGCAACAACTACAAACATCAAGATGAAAAAAAAATCGTTTACAGAAATTGCAAAATTCACAGCAATGAATTATAAAACCAAGAGAAGTGAACTTATTCAATTGAAATAATGCTAAAAATTCCCTGGATCATTTTTTTTTTATTTTAAAATTTTTGTTGACTAATTCAAATGTACTTAAATACGAGTGTTGTCAGGCTTGCAATAAAACAACCTGACAATAAAACTAATTTTTAAAAACTTAGTTGCGGTAACTACGACAGGAACAAGTGCTCCGAACGTCAATTACTGCTTCATAAAACTACTTTCCACATATTTCGGGTCGACTGAACACATAAAAACGATGACCTGCATTTACGAGGTCGTGTTAAGCTTACTCGTTATTTACTTTCTTTTCCTGCATATTCTTCATCTTTAGAATCTAATAAGAAAATGGAACATTTTAATTGTCTAAGAATGAGTGAGTGAGTGAATGTAAAGTTTATTGGCGCAAGAGCCAGATATGGCTATGCTGCGCCAAACAAGATTAAACTGTGGTCTAGACATGAAGTTGAAAAAAAAAGGTAAAAAGGGTTGACGAGAAGGAGGGTCGAAAATAGAGAAGGATCGCTAGGGTATCTCGGGAGTGCGTCACCCGTGTTTACCAAAGACAGTAAACCCCATGGGAAAGAAAAAGATCACTAAGGTGCCTCGGGGTCATGATGCCCGTACTTATCTGAAGAAGGCAAGTCCCTGAGGTCCCCTGATATAATCCCCAGGGGCAGGGTGCCCGGTTATACCCCCAGACGCTGGGTACCCATTTTAGTCGCCTTTTACGACATGCATGAGCTACAGTGAGACTATTCTGTCATCCCCGGTCACCACACGGGTCTAATTGTCTAAGAAATGCTGTATAAAACTGAAAATAGGTTAAATCTAAAAGTGTCGTTAAAATTATTAAGGTAACAATATTATGTGAATTTTTGCAAAAAAAAAAAAATCTAACATTTTGTTTCTAGTTTGTTTTAAATGAAGGGGGATTAACTTAAGTTCTAATGTAAATAATATACTGAAGATTTTTTTACATAATAAACAAAATCATACATTGAATTTTAAATATTTTTTTTTTCTGTTTTATTTCAAGAAATTACTTAAAAATAGTTTCTTTTAAGTTTTACAAATTTAACGAGGGGATTGAAATAATTCTTAGAACTAGATTAACATACTGTGTCTAAGATCTAACGCATTGCGTTTGCAGAAAAACTTACGCAACTCAAAATACTATCTTAATTTGTGCCGCAGAAGTCAATTCGTTGACTGATATTTTGTCAAGTCAATTTGATATACTAGTCAAGTCAATTTAATATTTTGAAAGATATTTTTCCAACTATTTTGTTAATAAATCGAAATTCGGTTTGAAAAAATAATCCTTCCCAATTTTTTTTTAGATTATATGCGGTTGTAAAAATTTGAAGCAATTACATACAGTTACCTCTATTCATATTTCATAAAACAGCATTCAAATAGTTTATTACGAAAAGTTTAAATTGCATCCAAGGCTTTGGATATCAATGTTTGTTACTATTTGTGATTTATGGAGAATTTCATCTTTAAACGTCACGTGTATTTTTATTTTCTTTAAATTCGGGGAAACCCTAACTATAATTATCAATGAACATTTTCCACTATGAAGAAAATATCAGAAGAAAAATTCACGAAAAAAAATCCCAAATACATTTTAATTGAAGTAAAAAATTATGTGTTTTACTTTTTATATTTTTTTCAAACTTTTTCCGAATCCTTGTGGGATTCAAAGAGTCAAAACATTTATATAAATGTACTTATTGTATTGCACTTATATACAAACTAGAAGAAGGATTCAAAAAGTTCAAAAGATTATGAGGATATACTGTATTATACGCATCATTATATACGTTGAGTATCTAATAAGAGCTTTTTGAAACAAAATTCTTAAACATTGCATGCACTAAAAAGCTATCGCTAAACAAGTGGGGGATGGGGGGGGGATTAATATTTTCAACTTGATGAAAATCATAACTTACAGAATCATTAAATATCAATAAAATATTCCCATATATTTGTCTTTGTTATGCTCTCGATGTTTTTAAACTGCTTGACAATTTATGTTATCCTGGTGAATCGTTTCTACTAATTATTTCTTTGAAATTTTTAGTTTTATTTATTGCGTTTTATACTCCTTCTCTATAAAGAATGATTATGTTTTGAATACAGATATGTTTAATGTCTCGATTTTGGCGAAATTACACGGCACTGTACTTTTAAACGAGAATATGGGAATTTTTTTTTTTATGAGAAAGTTATACAAGTGATCAAACTTCTATTCTGATACATGCCTGAAGGAAATATTTACTTTAAATTGTTTTTATTACGTTACGTGATGGAAGGGCTACAAGCAAAAATTTGTTCTCTTCAGATGTTGGTATTACGGAGATGATCCGATGAATAATTATTATCGTAGTTTTCATTTTTCTTCCCATTCATTGTTTTAGTGCGAAAAGTGTTGATATTATTATAAAATTTCTCTCATTTTCTAATTTAACTGTAAATTTTAGTTGATAATATTGATAGTGTTTTCTCTTTCTTGTTCGAAAATCATTTTGTCAGCGATGTGCAAATGTTACTGTATTAATTTATTTTCTGATTGCTTATTTTCCACGAAATTCACTGGTGGGTTGAAAACTTCCACCGCATAAATTTTCCTGTTCTAATAAAGTAATTAAAATGATTTCTTCGTATATTTACTGTTTTGTTTCTTCATATAATCACTACCGTTCTGTAAAATTTCATTAATTTTACTTTGTTTAATAACTTAAAGACTGGATTTACATTTAACCTAGCATTATTGTCATTTACATTCGATTCCTATTTCCTAAATTTTATTTTTTTTTATCAAAAAAATTAAGTTATCAGCATTTTAAGATATTGCAAAATCATTCATCATAGTTATACATTAAAAAGAAAATTTTATGGTAGTAAAAGTACTATCATTTAATAAGGCATTTTTAAAAAAAGAAACTAAATTATATTTATATTTAACGATGCCCATTATAAAGGATTTCAAATTACGATTGTTTTTGCTCAATGCTACAGTGCAGGACCAAAACTCTGAACACATTTATAGGATGGAAAAAGTTTCCAAATATTAAAATAAGTATTTCTGTTTCTTAGTCTAAGTATTAATTTTTAACATGTACATTCATTTATCCTACTGCGCCCTTAAAATTTTGAAATAATTTATAAATGCCTCATTTCTTACTTGATTTGTAATACTAAATTTTACTAACATTATGACTTAGGAAGCTACGTATGGAATATATTTTTGATTCAGAAACACAAATGAATTGATTCAAACAAAAACGAATAATATTATAAGATATGTTATTATCTAAAAGATAGGTCAGATTATAATATTGAGGTTAGAACATCTTTTAATCCGGAAAAATACACGCCTATTTAATATCTTATTCCTTAATATTAGGCAAAGACAGCCTTAACATCTAAAGAGAGATCCAAACAAAAATCACTCTACCCTTCGAAACATATTTCTTTCAAAAAAGTTTTGATTTCTACGATATTCAATTGTTATTTCATTTGTCACAAGAAAATAGACCAAATACTGAGTAATTTTTTTATTCATTAGAATACAAGTATATGTTGTTTCCTGATTTGTTACGTTATTTTTTTCATTGTTCTGTATAAAAAGAGATTTCACATTTAATTAATGGTATGATTTGTAGTTATGTATAAAATTAAAATTTGTTTCTGTGTAATTAAGAGTCCACTACATTTTTAGATAACAGTAATATTGCATGCAATATCCTGAAACTTATTCTGTAATCAAAATCTTTATTTCGAACATCTTTCGAAAGTTCAGTTCTAAGAATTTATTTGAAAAATAATTAATCTTTATTTGTTAAAAAGTATTCATATATTTCTTGTAAGTATAGTGGATGTTTTGAAATTCTCTGTAAAATGCGGATATTTTTTTCCTAGGTAAAAAGATGTCATTTAAAAAATGTGAATTCAACCCAAATGATTCTTTTTTTATAATAAATAATATCAAAAATTTTGAATTACTATATGATTTTTAAAAAGAGGAAATTCGGCTAAATTATGAAAATATATTTGTATTTATAATTGAGTAAACAATATAAAAATTTCTGTAAAATATGATACTAAATTAAATATTATATTGATATTTTAGTTGCTTGTTAATTGTCATTTAATTTTTAATCTATGTAAAGTTATAGTTTTTCATTATTTAGCTTAACTGATTAAAAATTTAAATAAGACAACTCTGATTAAAGAGGCAAAATTCTTTATAATTTAAAGAATAAATTCTGTAAGGATATTTAATTATTTAAAATATTAATTATGAACTCAATTTAGATAATTTAGAAAGACCTAATTATCAACGAGTTCTTCATTTGTATTTCTTAAAATTGAGGTCGTTTTTCAGCAATTAAAATGTGATTCAATAAGGTAAAAGTACTTCTAGCACTTGGTGCTGTCTCTTAAATTCCATTTTATGTTTCTTAAGTTCCGGCTTTTCGATCCATTGTATATATTCTCTTTGTACCCAAAATGATTGATGGAATTATTTCGTTTGTGAAGTCCCTATTTAGAACCAATGCGGCCTCGCTGCTGACCAAACAGACGTCCCTCTTTGAAATACAAGAAGCTTGTCTCTACGGGAGTCCACCCCCAATAATCTCCTTTCCGTTTCTTCCGCCATTCGCAAATAGTTCATACCATGTCAAAAAGTAGTTCAATCGGCTCGTATGCCTCGATTTTAAACTCACTCGTAAATCTTAAGACAACAATTGACCCTATGCAAGTGTCCCAAACAGCCAACTCATTTTGAATTATGCTGCATCTCTTTCAGAAGAGCTCAATTTACCATGACTGAACAAAGACAAGGCATGCTTTTAGTACTTGTCCTTATTTGACCCGCAATGCAAAAACTAAGGACTCTTCCTTTTCCGGAACTCACGCTGGTGTGATTGTAGAATCGTGTAGGTCACCATCTTTTTGGCATTGTGTTTCCTGGTACTTGTATTCCCATTTCGACAGTTTAAAGAAATTGATTGGATCGAAGATTTCTTCCGTTTGTCAATTTAATCCATTGTGTCTTTATTTTAGAGACCTAAATAGACATGTGGAATGTTTAAAAAAGCATACATTAATCAAATACGAAGTTAAAGATAGCACAAAACAAGAGCACTTGCTGTCAAACAAGATTATTTAATTATGGAACAAAAACAGGTTCCGAATTGATGTTTAATTATTAGTAAAAGATTATGTTTTACAAAAATAAAAATAAATGTGAAACTGAAAATGAGTCAAACACAATCAATCTTCTATTTTATAGTAGAATTTAAAACGAAATAAATGGACCATAACAGAATATTGATAGAAAGCGATCAGAACCAACTTATATTTTGTCATTTCAATGCCTCATTCTTCAAATTGATATCTAAATAAACAAATACAACCTATCATTTCATCAAAAAAAAAAAAAAAAAAAAAAAAAAAAAAAAAAAAAAAAAAAAAGCCAAATTTTGGTTTCCATTATAGAATTATCTTTTCTGAAAAAAAAGTGTTTCTATTATTGTATTAGTCTCTATTAATTTTTAATAATAAAATAAAATTAACAATAAAAAGGGCATCACAATCGAAAAGGAAGTTGGTTGGATACGCTTAAGTATAGCCAAAGTCAAGGTCAGAAAGAACTGTTGTTTGGATATAGGTCAATCACGTATGAAACTTTGTGACATGAATTATATAGTAGTTTGCTCTTAACGAGAGAGAGCATTTATCTTGTTCTGAATTTTTGGTTAGAAGATTTATTAGAAGAAAATTATTAAATTTCATCTTAGATTATAAGACGAAATTTAAAATAAACTAGATTCTACAACTAATAATTAAACTGTAAATATATTGACATACAGAGCTCAATTGCAACTCTTACAGTTTATTATTTAATACTCTAATTGCTGAATGGGCATAGACCCATACGTGCTATGTATATCACAAAATTAAACCCATTGGATACGAAAATACTTAGCTTCCCAAATGTCAATACGAAAAAATAATTCACTGTTTCAGTATTTCTATTGAGCACGATAAAAACGATTTTACTTCCTCATAGTCTTTTGATTGCAAAAGTTATCCTTCCAAAAATGCAAATTTTACTATGTCAAACACATAAATAACTATTTCATTACTGAAACATTCTAATGAGATCTATTTCTTGCTGTATACATTTCTCTCCACACTTTATTATGTCAATACTTATCGCTACACTGTATAATAGATTCATTAAGCACATTAAGAGCTCTAAGCAAAACAAAAGAATCATAGTTGACAGGAGCAATTTAATACCACACATAACAAACAGTTGAAAGACACAGAAAAACTTAGAATTAGACTTTAAATGCTCAGAAATAAGAACTATAATGAGCACATACATCTGTCATTTCTAAACGTTTTACTAACAAATTGAATAGATATTTGAACGTTTCCTCGTGAAATGCCTATCGCTTCGATGGCAAGCTGTCATTTATATAGACTATTAACATGGATAGAAAGGAAAATAAACTTAAAAGAAGATTGATTATTTTTACATTGAGTGCTTGAACAAAATAAAAGAAAATAATCCCTTCTGTTTTTAGGAGCATAAATATCTATTTAAATTATAAGCTATTAAAAGTTATGTCACTGAATAATTAATATTATTTTAAGTAAGGGTTTTTCTTAAAAAAATTTCAAAACAACATCATTTAAGTAAGGTACTAGAAAAAGCTCGTTTAGTAAATTTAATTCTTATTTTAATATTCTGAAAAGCTATTTTATAAGTATGTATTTCGTAGATTTTAGTAACTAAAAAAGACAGAGATATATAATTTACGCAATTACTCATATTTTTTATAAACTCCATATACTCATTTGAATAGAAATTTGACTTTGGTCTCATACAGCAATCGCATTATATAATCTAAATTTACCAACCATTTTCCCAATTAAGTAACTCCAAATTAAATTAAATTAAAAATTAAAATTGTTTAAATGGAAATGATACTAAGTTTGTTTTTTCTATGATTTATAAAAAATGACTCAGTCATTTTTGAGTTAATTACTTAGAAATGTTTATAAAATAAATACATTATAATTTTCAAAACATTTCGACGTTATCTTTAACAAACATTTTAGGATTAATAATAGCTCAAAAAATGCTTAACAAATTTATAGGTGAAAGGAGAGTGAGCAAATCGATTACAATGCAGGCACCATAAGGAAATGAAAATTTTCAATTTCAAAAAATATTTACAGTAAACGTACATGCGATAAGACAATATTTTTGTTCCATATTCAAAAATGGTATTCCATCGTTTTAAAAACAAGTTTATATAAATATTGATGCAGTGAAGTAATTTATTGCGATAAAATAAGCATAAACATTGATTTTTTTTTTTAGAAAATTATCGTTAATCTGAAAAAAAAATAAACAAAAAGTATTAAAATTATTAAATTATTCGATGGGAAAGGAGAAAAATGGAACTTCCAATTTATTATATAAAATAGGGTTTATATTATTAAGTTTTGTATATATTGTCAAATCGTATTTGATGAAAAATTTTGCTTCTTATATTCCAACGATTCTATTTAAAAATAATGAATTTAGGTTTTTTTTTTATAGTTAAATGTATTTGTGGATTTCTTAAGAAATTGAGATTTCATCTAGTTCGTAGTTTAGATTTCCTCTTCAATTTTCTCCTTATTTCATTTTTCATATAAAATACTCTAAATATAGCCAGATTTATTTATTAATTTATAGAAAAATTATTACTTTCTTAATAGAACTTCGAATTTTTCGAGATACGATTCTAGAGTTTTTTTTTTTTTTTTTCAAAATTGTCTCCAAAAATATCAAAATACTTCTTTAAATTTTCAAATTCTTAACAGCACAAGTGTTACGGATACAATGGAATTCAACCGTAAAAAAGCCGTAGTAACATAAGAATCGTAAACAACTTTAGAAACTTTAGTGATGCTTCAGTAATTAAAGATATCATGTTTTGACTAAATGAAGTAAAAACCATTCAGATTAAGAAGACCTCGTTTTTGACTGATTTAGGATACATTTCAAGTTTCATTACCGATATGCGTAATCACTGTTTCAGAAATGCAGTGTAGCGATTTGAAATCTTCATTTCAAGAAAGCATTAAATATTTCATTGATAAGATTTATTTTCAGGCTAGTCAAAAAAATAAATATAATTTTGATTCATAAAAAAACAACATAAAATTACTTCATTGCTACAAAATTGTTATGCAAAGATTTTTTTCTAAAATGATATTTTGTAATATTTATAGAAACATCCCAAATCAATTATAAAAGTTTTCATTTACTTTGTTTATTTTTTTTTACTTTTAATATTGAATAACTTACCACAATTTTACATTGTGTTAGAATGTTTATTACGTGAAATCGATTTTCAAATGAACATACTCTTGAATATTCAAATACTCAGATATATTTTGCTCTTTAAATTGATCTCAGAATATTTAATTTAAAATACTTTCATCAATATTTTAAAATAGCCATTTTTCAAGAACTTCAAACGTACATATCTATTTTTAATCCAAAGTTTTTAAAATAAAGGACAACGTCAATATTACACAAAATACTTATATCTAGTAGATTTTTGCTTATTTTTAAATTTTTTTTTCTCCTTTTTTTTATTTTCATTAGCTCCAAAATTTAACTTAATCAAAATTAACTTTTAAGTGGTACGGGGCATATCAGTTGAATTTCATGATTTTTTGAAAATACTCCATTTATTTTTTAATGTTGTCTTGGCCTAATATCAAAGAATATGTCCACAATTGAATACTTAGGATAGATTACAAACTTATGGATCTAATAAATGAAAACCAATAGCTGTCGATAAAACTTGTTTTGTTGAAATTCGGATGTTTTCAGAGACAGTAAAATAAATCAGTGACTTGGAAACATAAAATCAAAATTTTGTTTTCGAACTCTTAAACCAATTTACGTACAAGTAGTTTTAAAACGCTCGCACCAGACAATTTGAAACGAAAATATCATAATTTATTGCACAGAGATAAGTATGAATTTTTTAGACTCCAAAATTATTCATTATTAATCATAGTGTATTATACATAATTAGAATTCATACCAAATTTTAATGTCCATACAGAATAAACGTTTCATTTATATGACACGCGCCTTTCTTAACAGATTTCTTCAGCTAGTGACATTTGTAAGCGTAAAAGATGTAGGTAAAACGTAGACTGAATTAACGATGTGGTTTTGTTGAAGTAGGAATTTAATGTTTACACACACACAGTTTTCAACAAAAATGTGAAATATACAACTAAGTATTATTATTCCCGCCTTTTTCTTTTCTCCCTCATTCTAATATTACGTAGTCACGCAGTAAGTGTTAATGTTGCATTCTGACATCACTAACGATATACAAATAAATCTGAATCAGTTATTTTCCTATGTATATAATGTTTTGTATTCCAGCCTCTAACATATTATTCGTAATTCAAGTATATTCGTAAATTCAAGATATTCGTTATATTCAAGTATATTCGTTATATTCGTAAATTCAAGATTTTATTTTGCATGAAGGCATAATCTGGTACCCTTAAATAAATACGCATTTTTATAAAATTTATAATTATTTAATTGTACCAGGACATCGGAGGAATTGTGGAATACTATATCTAAGAATCTTTGTTTTTGTGATCTTTGTCTTTCTAAATTATTAGTAGAGTTTAGATTTTGCGTGTGTCTAATAATGATGCTTTAATCATTCTATAGAACTGTAAAAGTATTTGTTTTCAAAATGTTGTTTTTCTCTCATAACTGAATATGGGCATGATTTGTGAGGTATATTTGCATTAAAATATCGTTTTAAAGTAAACTGTTATACAATATGTTTCCAAATTTTTATCCTTATATAAAGAGCATTAATGTAAATAGTAAACTTAAAATATTTTTCTCTGAGTAATACCAAAGTCTTAAAAAAAACTATTTTTCATATGAAAAAAAGAAGAAACAAAAAAATAAAATTTCCAAAATTATGAAATTCTAAAAAAAAACTTTTTAAGAAAATATACAATATTATGATTAAAAATTTGGTTCACTATGTTTTTTATATTGTTTCCTGTATAAGGAGTAAAATATTTTGTATATTTATGTAATATTGTTTTTAGAAATGGTACTTAAATGCAAATACATCTGAAAAACCATGTTCATATTCAACTCAAAGGGAAAGAAAAACTTTTTGATTAAAAAAGTACTTTTATAGTTCATTAAAATGATAAAATATCATTATTGAGCGCATAAAAGTCCTAAACTCCACGAAAAATTTTTAAAACACAAGTGTCACAAAATAGTCTTGGATTCGGTATTTTATTTTTTCCCACATGTCGTGATATCCTTAAGTTTTAACTTCTGTGAATTGGTATATTAAAATTTACAGACTTATTAAAAAAAAAAAAAAAAACGTGAGAGCATTTTGTTATCAAAAAAAAATATTTTCTGTTTGGGTCTTATTGTCTAACACTAGACGAAAACTAACTTAATCATCTTTCTTAGGCAAATACAGTTTTGATACAATTATGTAAATGTTTCCAATTGACAAGTAATTAATACAAATACCCATCTTTTATTTCATTATAAAAACTAGTAATCACGTAATGAAAATAATACGATTAACAAAGATGTGAGTAATTCATAATATTAAAAGCATTAAAGCTCCCGTGTACTGACAATTTACACTTTGTGAATGTAATGCTAGTTAATCGCATAAAGTTTCTCAATCTAAACTATTGTATTTATTGAAATACAATGAAATGTAACCTTAAGAACAAAATTTTCAGATCTCAAAAAAATTGTTTTGAAATACTTGCTAAAACACTTGCTATTATTTGCCTTCCCTAAAATTAGAGAGAAAATTGCGATTTGACAAAAACTTTCCTTATTTTTTAAAACTTTCAAATGTATTTTTCTGCATTCAATAAATATAATAGTTCAGATTTGAGAAAATATGAATATGAAATTATGTTCATAAATTTTTGAAATACTTGGTAAATGAAGGCCTTGAATAAATTTTTAGAGCAGTATAATTTCAATTAAATGTAATGTCTTTAATAGAACCTGTAGAACTCAGAAAAGAAATTAATTTTTAATCTAATATTTAATACATTTATTAATTAAAAATGTTATACGATAAATTACTAGAAATATACATTACAATCATAATATAATATATTAATTTATTCTTCCATGAAAAATTATGTACTTTTTGGTTAAATAAAAATCAATTTTGTGAGAAGAAAAATTTTCAAAATACTTCTTCTAAATATATAGCAATTAAGAAATACTTGACGTAGCTAGACAATGCTCGATATATGTTTGATTGTGATATATGTTCTTAAAAAGCGCTTAACAATCTAGTCAATCAGTTAAAAAGCAAAGTTGAGAAGTGTTAAATATGAAACCATAATTTAGATAACCAAATTAAACATATGACACTTTATGAAACACTTCTCGAAAAAAATTTTTTTGAAGTTTTGTAGGAAGAAATGCTTCAAAATATAAATTTCAAAATTAAGAGTTTGTTCATTTCATGTTCTCCCACTTATTTCTTTACAGAAGAACATGTAATCCCGCTTTCGGAGTGATTCTTAAATTCATATTAAAGCGCATTAGTTATCAGCAAGATAATTGATCATTGGATTTTAACTTTCCCTATCAAAACAGCACATGTAATATATTTAAAAATTTTAAAATAATTATTGTATTTCAAAATTATGAAATATATCATTAATTGAATTTTGTGAATATTTTGATACTTGTTTTCTTTAAATTAATACGACGAAAACATTATTTCCAGTTTAAATTTACTTTCTTATATAAAATTTTCAAAATACTTCTTTGTATATATATATATATATATACCTTTCCGAAATAATCCTCTTTTCGTTCATTTCTGTTAAAATAAATATGAACAATTTTCCATGAAGTGCGTCCTATACATTTTAATTTACCCTAATAAAACAATTTTCTTTACTTACTCTGTTCACTACATGTTACAAAATTATAGAAACAAAAAAAATGCGAATCAGCAAAACATAATACCATCACAGTAAAAAAAATGAAGGAAATTTTAAAACATTCAAAGCAAGTGAAGTGAAATAAGTAATTCTCACCTTTGAATCGCTTAATTCTTCGTTGATATCCATTGTATCCTATTTGGACCTTCTCCGAATGATGTCTGAGAAGACTCTCCGCGCGAGAGATGGCCCCGCGGAGAAACACCTTAGTGCTGCCACCTGTCGAACGTAGTAAAAGGCAGTGACCCGTAGCTCTCCTGCTATGCTCCAAAAACTTGGTTTTATCTTCACCGACCAGCCAAATGTGAGGGGGAAAGGGAAACTCGCTTTTACTAGAAATGCCTTTAGGGTTAGTTCACGATACTTTATTCGAGTCCATACTTACGGGAAAACAGAGAACTAATTCATTAAGCATCAGTGTATATTCGCGTTTTATAGATATTTAATTTGAAATGGGATTATTGGTCAATAATTTAAATAAGTGCTTCGGTCAATAATTAAGCAAAAACAAGATTAAAAATTGTTTCCGTCTAGAACCTTTACTTTTTAATGTGACTGTTTCATATCTTTTTTTTATCGATTTCTTTTATTAATAACATATAATTAAATAAAAGAAATCCATAAACAACAAAATGAAATAAATTTCATTTCTATCGGACATATGTTTTGTGTAACAGAACATTAGTATGTTCTCTTAAGGCTCCCGTCTATCAGCCGTTTCGATTTCGTGAAAGTAATGTTAATCCTAAGGAATTCCTCAAATCTTTGCTATTTTATTTATCCAAATGCAAAAACGTGTTTCCGAAAGAGCACAACATCATGAAAGTTTCTGTGATATTACATTTTCCTTAGATTTTTTAAAATATTTTAGAATATTCTTTAAAGACTGGAAAGCACAAACTAATAATTTAAAAAAGAGGGGAAATATCTTTAAATACCGAAGAGAATTCCGCAGAAACCTTTGTTATTTTTTACTCTTCAGTATGCACTTTTTTTGCATTCGAATAGAAAAAATAATAAAGATTTGAGAACGGTGATAGAAATTCTATAAGATTAACATTACGTTCACGAAATGAAAAATGAGAGGGAGATGGGAGCCTTAATTTCAAAAATTGCACTTTTAAAAGTCCTTTTGAAAATTTTATTTAACTTAAGTTCAATTATTGTAATTTCATACGCATTCTACTTTCTGTATTCTTATATTTGATGTTTTTATTTATTTTGTTTTTGTATTCACTGGAGGTGAAATAAATAAAAATCATTATAATAAAACGTCTTTAAAAATATTACACATCGAGTATTTTTTGAGGTAGATAGTTTTAAGCTTTTAGATCCAAGATTTCAACAGGCATTCATCTTAATTTTCGCTCTTTCCTCTTTTTCAGATACAGATAATAATATTCTAGATCACTGTCTTTTCTAGGTTGCGCTCCATTTGATTGCGGATTCGAATCCTGATTCCACCAATGCCAGTCTAGAAGAATGGTAAAGGTAACTGCAAATAAAATTAAATCGATTCTAACAGTAAGAGCATTGTGGAAAGAATTAATGAAGGAGGTTCGTCACCAATATTCCATTGAATTTACGAAGTGCGACATTAATTAGAAATAAATCCGTTCTTTTTAAAATAAATATTAGTCCAAATGACATACTCTTATAATGCAAGATAATCAAGATGGCTTTATCATTTTATCAGTCTCAGTCTTAGAGTTTGGTAAACGAGATGATAATGGCGTCTGGCAGTTTTTTAAATTAAAATTTATAGTTAAAACACCGATACTATGTTATTATATGCTTAATAAAATAAGATTAAAATTTATTTTATTCTAATGTCAACTTTGAATTAAAAATGACGCAATGATAAGTACAAATTGTATCAATACGTTTTTTTTTCCTAAATTAATTAAAAAATAATTTAATGTATTCAATTACTTCAATAATTTCCGCTGAATTATCACAGCAAGATTAAAAGCAATTGCGAGACTGAAATATTTATAGTTTGATTGAAGTGATGTTTTTAATGTGACTTTTAAAATCAGTTAATTTACTCTATGAAGCATATTACATATTAAGACTGTACACTGAGTATACTTTTCTAAAATGTTTAAGAGATTCAATTTTAACATCATTGGTTAACTCAAACTGGAAAAAAATGGCTCAATCAACATGTCTTTAAAATAAGTTCCCTTAAAGGTAGTGATCTTCTTTATCTCGATGATCAAAACATTCCTACAACCACAGTTTATTTAAATGATTTATTCGTTTTTGATTTCTTTTTTAAATCTTACTTATAAACTAATTTTATCTTTTACGTTAGATCAATGTTTCTGTAGATTTCATACATGGGGAATTCAGATTTAGATTTCTGCTATTTTTAAATTCAAAGGTGATCTTCATCTCAACGACAGAAAGAAAGTATGAAATTTTAATCTTCAAATCATAAAGATAAATCTAATTTCAGACCGCAAGGCAATACTATTGACAAATTTTATAAAACTTGTTCGCAAAAAAAACTAGTTAAAAAGCATATTCTATGTTAAAAATGGAGTTACATATTTTTATATCAATGTGTATTGTTAGTAAACATTTTAACGCGAAAAGATTAAAAAGTTTTGTAATATTTTTGACAATTTGTCGACAGTTATTCTAGATATTAAAAAATGTGAATTCTCAATAGACCAGATAGTCAAGGATATCAGAAAAAATGTTGTTTTGGAAATTTAAGAAATCAGTTCATACTGGATAAAATGTATAAAACAGCATTAGAGGAAATACAGGGAGAAAAATAATACATACGATTTGAAAGATGATGAAACATTTATCAAAACCCCATTGCACATCAGTTTCTCTCTAATTATGCTTCAGACAATTCTTCGTAGAAAGAAAATGAAAATGTTTGAAACGTGACCTTAACATTTTCAAGTTTGCTCTTCTCTAAATGCAACATCAAATGTCAATCACTTTTATTGTATCAAAATTTTATCACTCTCTTGACTTTCAAAACGTATTCTTATACATTTAGGTACTTCTTGAAAATGAACTGGGACTGTTTAATTTTTGACTAACATAACATACAAAGTGCACTTGCGTGGTTTTATTCTTCATACATACTCATATATAAACTGCTGTTTGTAGAAAATGCAACACCATGAAGGAATCATCAGAATCAAATGAAATTCGCAGTAAATGTCAATTATTGGATATTATGCAAATTAATAAAGTTTCAGAGCCATCGCGCGTGCGCGGCGCGCGCAGCGCCCTCTGAATTGATGCTGAAAGCGTATAAATAAAGTGCTGTAGCGGGACGTTGAAAAAAGTCTATGATTATTTGTTAGTGGCAAACGTTTAGTGAGACCTGAGTATGCCTCCACGACGGAAGAATAAGAAATTCAAGCAACTTACGGAGTTTGAACGAGGGAGGATAATCGGCCTTCGAGAAGGAGGATTTTCCTATCGCGCAATAGCAGCTCGTATGCAGCGGAACAGTTCCACAGTGATGCGAGTTTGGAAGCAGTGGACCGACGAGCACCGAACAACTCGAAAAACAGGCACTGGACGACAGAAGGTGACGTCAGAGCGCGATGATCGACACCTGCTCCGCATGGCGGTGAATGATCGCACAGCTTCCTCCAGGCAGCTGGCAGCACGTTGGTCTACTGCTACAGGTGTACAATTGTCGGCTTCGTCAATTCGTCGTCGTCTGCTGCGCCGTGGATTGCGTGCAAGGGTGCCTTTATACAGGATTCCCCTCACGGCGAATCATCGACGGCTGCGTCGGCAGTGGGCTCTTGAGCACAGAGACAGGCGAGCTGATTGGCACCAAGTTGTCTTTTCAGATGAATCACGCTTCAATTTGTGGACCCATGATGGCCGTGTTCGTGTTAGACGTTATGCCGGTCAACGCTGCCTTCCTGAGTGTATTATTGAACGACATAGTGGTCGAACACCCGGAGTTATGGTCTGGGGTGCGATTTCGTATCATGGACGCTCCAATTTGATACGAATTGAGGGTAATCTCAATAGCAACAGGTACGTCCGTGAAGTGCTACAGCCCGAAGTCGTTCCTTTCCTTCAAGGCATCCCTGGAGCTATCTTTCAGCAGGATAATGCACGCCCACATGTTGCGCGGACTGTTCGAGACTTCTGTTCAGCACAACGCATGCAACTTCTTCCTTGGCCTGCTTATTCACCGGATATGTCGCCTATTGATCACGTGTGGGATATGGTTGGTCGGCGTCTCGCTCGTGATCCGCGTCCTGCAGTTTCCAAAGACGAACTTTGGTTGCGCATACAAGCGATATGGAATTCTCTTCCTCAAGCAGATATTCAACATCTGTTTGACTCCATGCCACGTCGTATAGCAGCACTTATTGCAGCGCATGGTGGCTGCACCAAATACTGATTTCGGACGCTTAATTTGTTTCTTTTGTTTTGAAAATTTCATCATTTATTTGTATCAGTACAAGTCGTTTCTGCATTAAATTTCATTTGATTCTGATGATTCTTTCATGGTGTTGCATTTTCTACAAACAGCAGTATATATGTGTGTGTGTGCGTGCGTGCGTGTGTGTGTGTAAGTGAAAAGAGTTAGAAATTACTTTCATTTTAAAATAGTGTACTTATTAAAATAGCAGTATAATGTCAAATTTGATCATCATCTTTATTGTTGAAAACAGCTCATATTTAGACATCACAATAGAAACAACACAAACATGCCATTAGCTAAACAAAAGCAGGAGCAGTTAATGGTTAATGGCAGCTTTTACATTGGAGAAGAAAGAGGAATCCCATTATTTTTTTTAACTCGGTAATTAAAAAGGGCTCGCGATATTATCAAAACAACCGCGCGATACTGCAAAACGGCAGTTACATAGTCGAGAATGAATCATGGGCCAGAAAGTGCTAGAAGAAAGTGAAAGTTGTAAGTTTGCAAGAAGATTGGCTTGGGATGTAAATTAGGAACTCCTTAGCATCTATTTTTTTGTTTGGTGTTTTTGTTTATATTTTGATCATAAAGTGCCGAAAGAGAGCTGAAATATATGAAAGCCCCCAGGCACAGTCAAAGATTAATTCATATACTTAAATAGCTGAAGATTGGTTGGTTAGTTTTATTTTCTGGCACTGAATCCTAATGGGACATATTGTGCTCACAAGGTCAAGAGATTACAAACTATTTAAAAAGTTGAAACAAATTAAAATTGAAGATTAAGATATAAAGAACACACACATTATAATATTTTGTAAAATTATATGCATCGGTAAAACCAATATCGTTTAAAAATAGAAATAAATTTGGTGGTAGATTTCCCAAACCAAGTAAGTAAAGTAAGTGTAAAAGGATTAAAATGTTTCATTCGAACAGAGTTAAAAACAGAGCATTCAGGTTATATAAAATGTGCCTCACAACCAGAGGATAAACACAATGATTGCACACTGGAGTAAATAGCTGACGAAATTTTAAATATTTACATAAAGAAGTTGAAAAAATTCCTTAATGGAGTAAATTGCATTTTAAGACGCTGGAAGTTCTGTTTATGAAAACGTTTCGATGAATCAAAACCCTTTGTATTGAGTCTCCGAAGTTTTTAAAACCAAGTCAAAAGTTAGTCATTTACATTGTTAATTTCTAATATTTAGCATATTAAGATCAGTTTGAAAAATTAAATACAAAAAAAAAATAATAATAATAATCTAGAGAGAAAAAGGATTTATTACTGATCTGCAAAATAATGTAAAATGGCTAATTATTTAAAAACTTTCGGTTCGAAAACATTACCTTATAGACAGAATTATTTCTTATCTACACAACTTATTAGGTTTTAGAGTAAAATCAACCTTTTCTTCTTGTCCAAAAGAAAATAGAATATATAATATTTACCGCATTGAAATATGGCATAGTTCGTAGGTATGAAATAAAACAAGAAAACTCATTTTCAGTAATACAACAAACATTTTGAAATAATCGACGTGTTAAATGCACGCAACAATTAACGAATTCCTCTAAATATGAGGGGTATTGAAATAAGATTAATTGAGTATATATCGTAGATATACAGACACGCACCATGGAAAATTGCACCAATGGATAAATGTGATTCTGGAGTACGTTCAAATAGGTTTGGTCTGTCACCCGATACTTCAGCATGACCATTGGTCTTAAATAACATGAAAAAATATCAACCTACACCATCAAAGATCTGTCTGCATTCTTTAAAATTGGAACGCAGCAAACAGGATTGAACGCTCTTGCTGGACGTCACCAAACGCAAACTCCCCAGCGGTGGGAAACAAGGTGAAAGACAATTCATCAGACTAAATTAATTCTTTCCGATCATCAAAGTTTATGAAACTCTATGCACCACTGTAAGCATTTTTGGCACTAATGTCAGTAATGATGGATTAGTGCTTTGCAGCACGGCCTCAAAAATATAATTTGTGAAGTTCCCGACGAACTGTTCAGCCGTTTCACTAGGTTATGACTTACGAAAGGACTAAACAAGAGTTTCCGATGGGAACGTGTTTAACAATAGGACCTAACTGGGATGTACGAGGTGCGGATATTAAATAAGAAACTGACGCTGCTATAGAAGTAGTACACATGCGTCAAGCACATGTGACCGACAGATGTTTAGCGTGAAGCCTTCTTTTTTTTGAATGCAGTGCCTTTCGCTTCTGTAAATAAACCCATATAACCATAGCCTTCGTTTGTATTAAGAGTTATTTTATTTGTTTCGCCAGAAAAATCATACGAGTAACGAATTGTTGTGAAATTTCGCATGAAATTTGGTAGAACTACTCCGATAATTTATTGAAAAAAGTGTATGACAATGAGTGGTTATCGCATGCACGTGTTTTTGAGAGTTTTAAGCGTTTTCAAAATAGCCGAGAAGACGTTGAAGATTATTCACACTCGGGTCGCTCTTCCTTGTCAAAAACGGAAGACACTATCGAAAAAATAGGTAATCTGGTTCGATCTGATTGTCGGTTAAGTATTCGTGAGATTGCCGAGACTGTAGGAATTGACAAAGAATCCGTACGACAAGTGTTACATAATAGTTTTAGCATGCCAAAAGTGTGCGCCAAAATGGCGCCTAAAATTCTCACATTTGAACAAGAAGCTCGCAAAAATATCTGCATCGACGCTTTCAATACCATTGAAAAGACTTAAACTTATTGAAAGGATTATTATGTGTGACAAATCGTGGTTTTTACCTTGATCATAAAACGAAGCGCCAATCCATGCACTGGAAAACCCCATCTTCACAGAGAGCCAAAGACGCTCGAATGAGCAAATCAAAATTCAGAACGTTTTTTTCCCCCTTTTTTCGATATTCATGGGATTGTGTACCTTCACGTGATTCTTGAAGGTCAAACTATTAATTAACATTAATAACTTCACGTTCTTGCTGAACTTTGTGAAAGAATAAGGGGAAAAACAACCCGAATTCTGGAAGGGCAAATTATTCCGCATTGTCAATCAAGAGGTTAGAACATTCGCCGGATCTTGAGCCATGAGACTTCTATCCGTTTTCCTAAGGTGAAATCTGCATTAAAAGGAACAAGATTTGAGTCCATTGAAAGTGTGAAAGAGAAAGGGGCACGTGTCTAAAGGGAGTTGACAGACGACTTCCAGCACTGTTTCGAATAATGGGAGATTCGTATGGAGCATTGTAGGGACAGAGGAGAGGAGTATATTGATAAGTAAATACGTATAAAAGTAAAATGATTTACAGCGTCGGCCTCGTTATTTAATAACCACACCTTGTTTTGTCTTCTACTCGCAGTATTCAAAGTCAGGGTCACATCTTCAGCAGCATGTGTTGATTTTTGTTATTTTTTAGGCAGATTTGAATTAGCTAGCCCAATAAGATTCTCATCTACACCCATCAATAGACACTTATATTCTTTGTCATTGCTAGTTTTGATTCACGAGGAAAGAGTTGCTGTAATTTCAATTAGTCTCAAAATCCTTATACAGCGAGAAAGTAAGAACTGCAGTAAATTTAACTGATAAAATCATCTGATTTTAAGTATGAATCGTGGATTAAGAATTCACAATTATACAATACAATACATGACCGAATAGGTATATTTGGTCATTATTACGAAAAATTTAGTTTCAGCAAGCACAATTTGGAAGCATTCCACTACATCCAGTTTTAATACACAGAACGAACTATCATGCTATCTTTCATTTTGTACAATGTTCACATTTTCATAAGAAGAAAATTATTTTTCAACGTTATTTTTTTAACAAAAAATCAAAGATAGAAGAAAGGGGGAGGTTAGTTACCAAAAAGGATATATTTTTGTGTTGAAATAAATCAGTATGTTACTGAAATGAGTTTGTATAAATGAAGTGAAAACCTTAAAAGCACTTCAAACAAAAAAAAAAGGAGGGGGGGGGATTCCTTTAAATATTGGGGTTCTTCTCTAATGATTGGTTTCTAATGAAATTTGGAACATACACCATTTGTACTATTCTCTACCTAATTCTGCTAGATAAAAATTGCAAAATAAGGTAGACATTGTAGAATTGGATTCCATAAAGAGAAAATTCTGTTTTAGAAGTTAGTTAACTATATTAATTAATAATTAAAATACCAGTTTAATTCTCTTTGATTAACAGATTCTCCCAATTAAAAGTAATACCTATTTTGTTCCTCTATAATGAGAATTTCAAAAATTAAAGATACCCATATATTTTTTTAAATTGTACATTGACTACTCCAGATAACCCAGTTTAAAAATAAAAATGTTGGAAATTTGTACACCTAACAGCTAGATTTATAGAAAATAATATACATTCTAAAATTTATTTTATTGGAGATTCTTGACTAGATTATAGCTAAATTGGTGTTGAGTCTTATAAGCTGGCAAATAATTTACAACAAAACTTTTAAGCCTAATTTTATAAAAAAATTCCTATAAAATTAGCATTTTAATGACTGCAATTTTACAAATTATATACATATATATAATATTACTAATTAATATGTATTAATATAAAGACAATAACATTAATAGAAATTAAATATGCTAAATACTAGAATTGCAACTATGCACATGAAAACAAATACTATATGCACGAAAATAAAGTTACAAATACTTACACATGAAATTAAAAGGATATTAAGCAAAAATAATCTATACATTAAAATAAAATTCCAATTTTAAAATTCTGTTGTGTGTGGTATGGTTTAAAACAAGATTGACATATTCTTACATTACATATTTTGCAAGAATCGCAAAATTTCTAAAAATCTGTTCCTTAGCACCAAAAAAACAGTGCTGCAAACACGGTGTTTGTGGAAAAATACATTTTTAAATTCGATTCTCTAATTATACTCATTAGAATTACTAATGCCAGAAAAATTATCAGTTTGTCCTTTGTCTCTTAGTCATGGTTAACGAAATGAAACTGAATATAACACCACCACATATCATAACTTCTGAAAAACACACTTGTAAATATTTAACCTTCGCCCAGCGAATAGTCAGCTGGATGCATTTCCCCCATATTCTCCTTACGAAAACAGCAAAGAAATAAATAGGAATGCCAGCGTCCCTTTAAGTGCCATGTGTGCTTTAAAAGAGCCATGATTCTCAGTTTGTTTACACCAATAAATCTATCAAATAAAAAACATACAGAAGCACAGAACAGAAACTAATACCCTTATGTGAAGGTCAAATGTTGCAAGATTTGACTGTTGTGAAAACAACTACAATTTGGTGCTATCTAGTAACATTTAAAAATTAGAACAGAGCGTTCCGTTTCCCAATTATGCATAAATGACGCTGGGGCCACCATGTTAATCGGAGCTCTTCGCATGGATGTAAGAGATGTTTGTTGTGAAAGGGTTAAAGGAAAGCAAACTGAAGTATATGAAAATAAAGAAACAATATGTTACTCCAAGAGCATAGTCATTGAAGTGACTTAGTGGAGATAGAGCATTTGTATTCAGTGATCAATGACAGTTAAATCACATAAAAATATTAAGATTTTCTTATTTTGAAATTTAAGAAACAATCCATTGAAAAAATAGTTCATGAATTGCACAAATTCCATTAAGCATTGTATATTTTGAATTATCGCACCCATACTATTCATTCATATAGTTTCTTACTTTTATTTCCATTAAATTAAAAAGGAAATTGGAGAATAAAGAATTTTAAAAAAATTGAAATGGGATGATGATTTTTACACAAGAATATTTGCATCTCAAATAGAATATTTTGTGAGAACAAAGTATTATACAATCTTTTTATTTAAAAAATTCGATATCATTATTATAATAACAGAAAGTCACATACGCTTTAAATAAAATAACCCAAAACATTATAATTTGTAATAAGAAAATACAACAGTTCAAACTATTGATTTCAAAATTTACAAACACTTTGAAAACAAATCTTAGTAAATGCAATATCGAAAATAGCATTGATACATTACAATACAGAACAAACACATCATGCAGCGTATTTTCAGAAAAAGTGTTTAAAAATTTTTATGTCAAATTGAAATAAATTAATTGAAAATGATTTTCAAAGGTACATTACACAACCTTTATAAACATTTTTTTTTGCAAAAACCTACATGGAAATCAATACTTTATATTCATATATATACACAAAAATTCCACAGTATGATCATGGAACAATTTTTAAAAAAAGCAATGAGTTATCAGAATGCATTGTTTAAGAATAATTGCTACAGATACTGTTTTCTAAATTGATTTCCATATAAGTATCCATCTAATGAGTCTCCCCAGCGAAATGACTGAAAAAGAAAAAGTTGTATTTTATTATCAAAATACAAGAAAATACTTTACTTCATATATTAAGAATTTTTCACCAATTTTTTTGTATAAGAACAATATAAATATATCAAATAAAAACATATCCTATATACAATAACGTTTTATATCCTTCTAAATGCAAACATTTCAAATAAATAATTTTTTTTAAAAAACAAAGTGCCCATTCTACAGGGTATTTACAAAAAGAATATCCCAACTTTCATGAGCTACAATTCCAAAACTAAAGTTATGACCTTTTTGTATAAACTAAATTAAAACTTATAATTGCACTAATACCAGACACATGAACAATATCCTATCAATAATAGAACTCTTTACACATTTTTTCCAGCATTTTTGCAGATACAGTTTGGAAGAGTGTTACTTACATTTTAAATCTGTCAATTTTACTGATAATGGTAAAAAAAAGAAGAGGAAAAAACTTTTTTAAGCAGTGGTAAAAGGGGGGGGGAGCAGGGAATTCTTGGGAACTTCAGATGAAGTCAAAATCTACTCTGTAATCAATCCATTGAAGCAGCAATTGATTAAATATTATTTGTGCACCTGGTGGTGGTAACATTGAACATTTGCCATCATATAAGCTTTAAAGTGTTATTTTAATTTATACAAAGAGATTGTAACTTCTTTAGTTTTGTAATAGTAGCAGTTCATAGTTGGGATATTCTTTTCAAAACACCTTATGTAACATGAAAGTTATATCAATAACTCCATTCACATGTTTAAATTGATCATAATAAAAATATTCAATAATTAAATATTAATTATATAAATGCTACTTTGCTAATATAAATTTTAAAGGAAGAATGAATCAAAATTTAATGATTAAAAAAAATATGATCTTTGGTTTACTATTTAGAAAATAAGGCAGAAAGCAATAAACAGAAATTTTAAAATGCAAACATTAATGTAAAATAAAAATATTTAAAGGAATTATATGCACAGAGTATATGGAAAATTCTCTCTAAAAATGAATTTTCTATCAAGTGCAAGTTTTATGTATTTCTTAAAAGTGAATTTCTAATAATATTAATAAGTTTTAAAGATAAATAGGCAAATATTACATTTCTGAATTTTTTTCAATACCATCCTTTAAATAAAATTTAAATTTTAAAGTACAATTTCCTAAACATCACTTGCATGTAAAAACAAATACATGCTTTAAAGACAATTAGATAATTGAAAGAAATAAAACACCATTAAAAATATAAAAAATAGGACTTTTGTTTATAACAATTATATTTTTTTAATTATAAAAAAAAAAAAGAAGAAATAAGTTCCATGAATATAGAAGTTTTATGAATACAAAAGATAATTTTCACACAATTTTCAAATACAAGTGAATATGTTACCTAAAAAACAAAAAATACAATAACAATGTAATACTATTATTTAAGCACTGTTAAAGCTGAGCCTACAATAACTGGTATAAGAAACCACATTCTAAAATTGACAAAATAGCTTTAACATCAATATCGTGACATCTAAAGCGTACAGAAAAACAATATAAAAGGCTAAATTCACAGATATTTCTGCAGATGAATATATACAATTACACCACTCACATATACTGAATCTTTTCTATGAATTTTCAAATTGTCATACATAAATAAACAAAAATCTGGATTCTGTGAAATAAATGTTGCTGCTTTATATCATTCAATTTTGTGTTTTCATTATGAGCTATAAAAATTTGTTTAAAAAAACACTTTTACACTCTGAAAACTTGCACCTCGCTCGCAATGACATTTCACATCAAACATTCATACACTTGGAGCTCAATGTGTCAAGATAGCAAAATTTTGACATGGTTTTTTAGCACCCAGTTACAGAAATATGGAATGCAATTGGCACCATCAAAATAGAATAAAACTAACACAAACAACTTTAGATGGCAGCATAAACACAAAATTGAAATTCTGGTAAAATGTAATAACATTGTAATTTTTTTAATACAAATATATTAAAACTGAGAAAATGCACACTATTTCTTCAGTCACTTGTTTTCATTGTATCAACGTTGCACCAGTATAGAAACTTAATGCAAGAAGTTCTTTTGTACATGATTTTCAGTACAAATTGTAAAATTCAGTTTGTCTACAATGAATAAATAATGTATGAAATTACATTTTTATAATATTTGAAAGATCATGAAACAAACATAATGTATTATAAATTAAATATGGGATGAGGCATATTTACACATTTTACTACAGTGAAATATACAAATATACAGTAGTCATTCTAGGCAGGTTTAGTGGGTAGATCTACTGGGTTCATCCCGAGATCTGAAACCATTTGAGACATGTATTTTTGTTTTTCTAAGTGTTGATTAGTCAAAGTAGGATTTAATAAAACCTTTTTAATGCAAATGAAAAAAAAATATTTCTATTGGGGTTTTCCAGGCCTAGAATAAACACTGCAATACATAATGCAGAATTTTAATTTCAACTTCAGAAATTACAGATTAAATAATGAAATATATTGCAGTATTGTGATTCTGCAAAGAAAAAAAATAAAGTGTATAGATGCTTATGAAAAATTAATATTAACTAATGAATCAAAGAAAAATGTAAAAGAAACAAATAAAACCTTACACATATAATAACAAGGCGAAAAACAACAGAAATTTTAATAAAGAAAATACTCTTAAAGTATTATAAAAATTTACATAACAAAAACTTACAAAAGTAAGGAGAAGTCAAACAGACTGTCTTGGTCTACAAATAACACTTTATCTAGTGTATGTGTAAAATTGTATAACTTATCCATAAATGTAGGATAAAGACAGGAACTAATATAATTGGAAAAGAACTTAACATTTAGAAGTTTACAATATAATATGACACAAAAAGATAATATGCAAATATTCATTGCACATATATAATCTTAAAATTTGTTAACAATAGTAACAAGTAAATTATTTCTGTGTAAAACATTTCTATTCTAACCAAAAATTTCTAATCCTACCTTTTTCTTCTCTCTATGAAGAAAAAATACACTAGTAAAAATATTTTCACAGAATACATACAGTCTTAAGCTAAATTATGATTAAAATGAAAGGTAATATAGCTATAAATGTTCTCAATTGCATTAAACATTAAATCAACCTTCAATACTCTTAAAGGTTTTTTTATTAAATCATTAATAGCTCAGAAAAAAAAAATCTTTTTTTAAATAAAACTAAATACTCTCTTTCAGCATTAACTAGCACAAGCTAATTGCAAAATCAAATAACAGAATATAACAATTCATTAAAACCAAGAAACTTCAATAACTATATGAAGTGTTGTAAATAATTCATGCAACAATATCTGTAAAATCTGTTACGCTATTCACAATAAAAATCGCTGTATCAGGAAATCGTTATTTCTAAATATAACTAAAATAAATTTTTAAAATTTTAATAATTAAAAAGTTACAGAAACACATTTATATAGATTATGTTATGTTAAATGCACTAAGTATACATATTTTTAAAAATATTACAATTAGTGTTTTCATAGTCCAAGACAGTTTATTTCACAAATGTCCTTAATCATTAATTATTTCCTAATATCCTGATTCCTATACCCTTAATATTTCTAAGCAATTATTATAACAAATAGCAATCCAATCTGGTTGTGTGCAAGCCCACTGTATTTGGTTTATTTCACCATCTGCTGTATATGCTAATATAGGATCTTCTATAGCTCTGGGCATTTGTTGTATATCCCATATAAGAGCTTGGTGGTCATCAGCTGAATGAGAAAAAAAAATTACATTAAAAACAAATTATTTTCAATAACACAATGTCTAAATGCAATAATTTCAAAATACCCCCCCCCCCTTCTTTATTTAAAAACAGTAACTTTTGCATCAAACATATATTTACAGAGAACAAGGAAAATATGTTACAAATTAAGATTACATCAAATTAAATAGGCATAAATTTTTTTACAATAATTGTGGGAATTATCCTGCTGCACTACAGAAGCGCCACCAACAACTGAGACTAGCATGCAAGATCTCAAGGTGTAAGCCTGCAGAAATGATGCATGCTCATCTTCTTTTAAATTGTTACCCAATCAAAAAACATATTTTTCTCTTAAAGGAGAGTGGGTCATTGAAACATACCAAAGCCAACCATAAAATTACATTGAATAGTCACAGTACTAAAATAAAAATGTATCATAAACATTACAAAACTGGATACCCCAATTAAATTAATTCATAAAATAATATAGCTTATTTTACAATACCAGTTTAAATTTTATTGGTATATTTTCATGGAAACTCAGGAATATGCATGCATCTCTCTATTTATGATTATAACTTCATAAACATTTTGTAATTTCCCAAATAGCAAGAGTTATCAATAAATTTTTATCATAATACACATATTATATACTCTGATTTGAAATATCACTCACACAAAAAAAGAAAAATACATTACATTTGACTTTATTCAGATGAATTTTCTTTTTAATGCCATTATTATTTTGGTTTATAAGTAAAATATTGTAAATGTATGTTAAAATATGGAAGACATAATAGTTTTTTGTAAATCAAAAGTAATGCAATTGCTAATTTAAAACTACAATCAAAAATTTTTTTAAAAAAAGAAATGAATCCTAATATTAGCTATAAAAGGCAATTATGTTTATTATCAGTAATTTTTAATATAGAAGTACATGTAATAAATAATAGTAATAAATAATATTTCAATAAAATTATCCATCATTTTATTTTTTAAATTTCGTTACAAATAATCTAACTTCAAAATTTGACAAAAATAATTTTTTAATTAAATTGTTATGATCATTTGAAACCAAACTAAATATGAAATTTTAATCAAATAAATATATACATATTTCCTGAAACTTAAAAAAGATACCTTAATTAATTAATTATTTTTTAGGCATTAACACCTTAAATTACCAAATAAAGTTTAAATAATATAACTTATTTATGTATTAACACATTTGATTTCATACACATGAGTCAAATTTACCTGCAGTGCAAATATGACAAGAAGAATGAGGAGCCCAAGCAATACCATTAACACATGCTCGATGATTATTTAGTCGTGCAACTGGTGCACAAGGAGAACGAACATCCAGAATTATAACCTACAGAGTAAAAAATATTCATAAATTTCTTATGTTTAGGTTCTTCTAAATGATTTATGAATGAAAACATTTCAACTGTGATTCAAACAAAAAAAAAAAGAGACATGGAAGTTTTTTTCATTGTTTATATGAAAGTAAATATTAACAATTATAATTTTGGTAATTGATTATTAATCCATTTGTCGATAAAATAAATTTATTTCATGCAATTAGCTTTCAAAACTCATTGCTATTCAAACAGAACAATTCTGCACTTATAACTTTAATTCATTTTATTATTTTTTTTTGACTTTGGAGTAATTAATTACATTATAATTATAATTTATACAGTGGAGGACCTACAACAGTAGAGATTGGGACTGGCAAACTTCCTTGCTTCCCTCCCCCCTCACTCAATCACCATACAAAATGTCAACACATACATATCAATAACATTTAATTAAAATTAAAATGTAGACAAAGAAAAAAATATTTGCATCTAGTAAACAAATATAAATTTTAAAAAGCTTATTTATCAGCCATTTTTAATGTCTTTAACACTTTTCTGTCAAACAAAAAGGCTGAACTATTTCGCAAACTTTGACTTCTCTTCTAAAATTATAACTCAGTGCTACTAACAATCTTTTAAACATAAATACTGTACATTTTTATATATAATCATCCACCCAGAGTACAAAACTTTTTTAATATCACTACATATAGGTAGATATACCTAAAATGTAAAACCTATTCTCTCACCAGTCAGGGCATTACATTCCCACTTGGTACACTATTAAATCTAAAACCTTTCGTATATCAATTAAGTTGCTACATTTTGGTATAAAAAACTTTTTTTGTAGTTTCTAGATAAAAATAATTTATACAAAAAAAATTTAAAGAATGAAGATTAACACTTTATAAGTCATTTTTTTTTTAAATGGAGGAAACTTTTTATATATTTGTCATAATTATGAAGTTAAAAAAATGCATAGCATTTAAAATTCACAAGCTACAACTTAAAATTCACATTTTTTTATTCCATCTAGAAATAGCATTTCATAAATAACTAGAAATTTTTTTTAAAAAAAAAAATGTATCAAACTCTTTCATGGCTTCATTTTTAACATTGATAGAAATAATTCTTCTAATTTTATATTAAATTAATGAAAATGTGTTAACTTTAGTTAAGAGAAAAATACCTTTTTTATCGCTTACCTAATTTTATTTTTAAAAAATTATTTATAAATACAATTATTCCTAAAACTTTTCAATGGTTATAAATATAAATAATCTATTCAATGAAGATCTATACAAATTCTACAAATATGATACAGCAAACAACTGTAACCATTCTGGAACATAATAAAACTGAAATATTTATAATTTTATATCTAATTTCCAAAAAGTATAGTTTAAGAACTCAATAAATTTCACCTCTGATGCATCCATCGCAAAAGTAGCTAGATAATTAGGATCCTGCTTATTCCACGCAAGACGTAACAAAGGGTGGTGTTGAGGATCTTCATAAATTATTGTAGAATGTTCCAAATGTCTCAAATCAAACATTCGTACTGATCCATCAGCACCTTAAAAATTTTCAATTTTTCTATAATTTCTCATAATTGAATTGAAACATTTTAATTCAATTTAAAATATATTATTTTCAAGGCATGATTATCAATGCTTAAGAAATCTAAGAATTTGAACAAAAAAATTTCAAAATAGACAGAAAATATTTAAGAAAAAAAATGGTTTCTTACTGTTACTGGATTCAACTGATATTCAAATTACATATTATACAAAGTAAATAGTATACACATTGGTTATCACTATTAAATTCAATATAAGATGTGTAATGTGAAATAAAATGATAACCTGTTTAATATCTTGTCATAATCTATCACACTTTTCTACATACTATGTTTGAATACATTTCTATCAAATTAATTTTTTATTCATAAATTATGGAAAAAAATTTTGTCATAAGCTAATTGTCAAAAAATAACAATTATTGTGTCCTCACTACAACATTTTCTTAATAAGTGATAGATGCTGGGTCATCAGGAAAATTCTGCAGTTTTTCAATGACAAATAACAATAAAGCAATATAGAAACAAAAAAAATTAATTGAATAACATAAGCACTATTTTATTCTATGACTTTTTGATATTGTTCCAGCTTTACGAAGAAGTTAGTAAGAAGAAGTAAAGGTGCTGTTTGACAGTTTTTATAGAAATGAACTTCTGGCATTTTAGAGAATTTTGAAGTGACCTGAAGAAGTGAAAATCTGAGGCGGCCCAAGTCATGTGAATATAGGTATTGACACAAAACATCTAAGCCATACTCAATAAGTTGTGGCCTGGCATTCAACACAATGTGGAGCCAAGCATTGTCCTGCTGGAAAATAACATTTCAATGAATAATTAGATCAAACAGCTTTTCTTCTATTCTTGCTTTCAAAATTACCATTTCGGAAAGTTGCTTATCCAAATTTATAGTCTGATTTTGTAGGAAAAGTTCATAATAAATCATTCCTTTATAATCCATCATACACAAGGCCTTACTTTTTTGGGATACAGCCTCCCCCCCCCCTTGACGATACTTGAAGATGTTCATTTGCCTTATATCAGGATGTTTTTTCCTTTTAACATTTATGTCTAGAATCCATTTATCATTGCCAATAATGAGCCATTTCAAAAAAGGAGTTTTTTCATTTTGTTTCAGCAAAGAATAACATATTAAAATCAGAGCAAGCATATTCAGTGGCATTAAACTATGCGTACTAACACATCATAGCTGCTTATTATACCCAATCATCTTCAAATGATCATGAATAGTACTTTTTGGATTATTTAGTCTGTGTTATAGCACCTGGAATGTTTTACATGGATTTTCAGCAATAGCTTCTTTTAAGATGTTTTCTTTTACAGATGATGGTTGTATAGAAGGGGCATCATTCTTTGATGCTGAAATTTCTATGCCTATAATACTCATATCATCTTTGAACCATTTGAAACAGCACTTTGTTCATATACTGCTCAAATTTTACTAGCTGTCTATCTAGCATTCTAACCTTTCTTGAAATAAAAGAGAACAATATGACAAAAATGAACTATTTTATTCTCCATTCTTAACAATGCACTGAAACAAAAATTGTGTCACAACATGAGCAAGATGTAAGCAGAACAAGCAGAAAAACCAGAATGTTCATATCTATATTATTCAAGGTGGCTACCTATCAGTGCTAGCATAATAACTACACAAAGCTGTGATTCATTATAAAAAATCTCAGGACTTTCCAAATGACCAAATATACATATTTAGCAATATACAGGATCCCAAATCAAATGCATCTAATATGAAAATTTGATTAAAAATTTATTAGCGATACATAACTGACTTAAAGCAAAAAAAAGGTGTCAAATTCTTAGATTTTGATGAACATTTTCGTCTTTTGCATATAATGCATATGTTTTTTTTTTTTTTTTTTTTTTGAGAATGCAAAATAACATCACTGCAAGAAAAGACACAGATAATTTAATGGTAAACAGAACACAAATCAGTAATAACAGTAACAAAGAATGTTTTGAACAATTTGTAAAAGAAATCCAACTGATGTTAAGAGCATTTATTAATGACAAAAAACCTTTCTCAAAACTGAAAGTGTACAGAGAAGATCCAGAGGTTATCAGCATTCACTTTCTGAAATAGATGTGTGTGGAAGGTGTTCAACAAGATTTCATTCCGAGCCCTTGGAAGTCTATCAGGAAGGCAGCTTCTGAATTATCTACGGCACAATCAATTATTCCTAATGCATTTCATCAAAAATTGAGCCTGTAAGTGTATAAAACTTACAACTAAATGATGAGCCACAGCAGGTTACATTTGCTGTGGAAATGTTATCTTGCATTTAAAGTAAATACAATTTTCTAAACCGCATAATTTTTGTAGATGAAGCAATATTTCATCCGAGCAACAAAGTGAAAAAGCATCACTGCAGAATGTGGGGGTCATAAAATTCCCATGTAGTACAAGAAAAGGAAAGAAATAGGCAAAACTCAATGTTTAGTGAGCTCTTTTACAAGATACAGTCATCACACCGTTTTTCTTTGCCGAGATTTTTGTGACGGCAAACATTTACATGGACATGTTGCAAATTCATGCACTATCCTAAATTCAGCATTAACAATTTTCTGTTATTTACCAACAAAATGGGTCCCATCCTAACCGGAACATTGATGCTTGAGCATTTTTGGATGCATCTTTCCTTAACCTACAGATAGGACATGATAGCCCAATTGTCTGGCCACAAAACATCACTCCGTTGGATTATTTCTTTAGAGGCTACATCAAAGACAAAGTTTTCTCAAGAGAGAGATGTGATGATGTTAAAGACCTTTGTGCCTCAATAACCACTATTACCACTACAGTGAATATGGAAGTATTACAGTGGACATGACTGAAACTGGACTATCAGCTGGATATCCTCATTCAAATTTTACACTGGCTCATTTTAATAACTGTCTGAAGTACTTAATAAATTGCATATCACATAGTAAATCATATTAATTCCCCCAATAGGCATTTTATATTTTTATTCAATCTTAAATTACATACAAGATAAATTCATTATGAGGTAAAACATTTTTTTTAAATATGCTTGCTTAAAAATGAAATTATAAAGGGATGAATTGGTTCTTTCTCTGCAGTTTTTTTTTTTTATATATATCAAGATATTAATCATAAACTTTAAAAGAAAAAAAAAGCGTTACTTACCAACACTGGCAAACATATCTTTTCCTCCACCAGCTCGACTAAAAGCTATATCATAAACTTCTTTATCATGAGCAATCAACTGAGTTTTCACATGCCCATTAACTAGATTCACACGTCCCAGAACTTGTCCGGTCTTAAAAGAAAAGAAAAATCATAACACATAGGCATGCAAAGAATGGAACAAGACGAGGAAATTAATTTAATTTTTTTTATAAATTTAACCATTAATTAATTAATAAATATATATGAAATAAACAATTAACCTTTAAAAAAATTAAACTATACTCTCTGACAACTGATAAATTAAAAAAAATATTGTTATATTAAAATGACATTTTAAAAAATATCTATCATGCACAGCTGAATTAAATAAAAATTCTTAATATTTTAAAGTAAGCTTTAAGTGAAAATCTTTATCTTTTTATTTGACTGCTATTAAATAATAATTTGAGCAAAATTACAATAGTAAAAATTGAAATGTCTTATCTTAAAAACAGAAGTACAAATTTATACATTTCTTTCGGTATCTTTTTTTAATTCTACAATTATACCATCAAAATATAATCAAATAGGTTGTTGCCAGCAAAAACAAGTTCTTCAATAAAAATGTTTAGTATACAAGTAAAATTAAAAATACATTGCAGTATAATTAAATAATTTTAACATTCACTGCCATATAATAGAACACACAAGAAAATACATGTCTCTAACTATTTAAGTAATAAATGTAAAATAAAATATCAATTTAATTAAATAAATATTAGCAAAATTTTTCTTACTTCTAATCCCCAAATTGTACAAGTTGTATCAATACTTGAAGTTCCAAGAAGATTAGGTTCAACTTCATTCCAATCGAATGAAGTCAAAGGAGCACAAAAATCAGAATTCTTATTCTAAAAGAAAGCAAAAAAAAAATGTTTGGATTAAGTTATATGATGCTTCTCTGCTAAAAGGGTAGGATTTAAATTAGAGCAAGGATGCTAAAGACAGCAATCTTACATTTTAAATTGTGGTAACCTGTGAATTAGACACTATTTTACACAAGTAATCTAAAAGAACATTTTTCCCCTTCACATATTTTGCAGCATAATGGTATATTTTGTAGAGATACAGGATTATTCAAAATGAATCATCCGATTTTAAAATTCTATGTTTTCCAAAAATAAACACAGAGTGATAAGTAATGTATGAATACAAAAAAAATTTATGGAAATCTTATATTGTGAAAAACAGATAATGATCATGTGTTCTGCATGAAGCTATTTTAGAAGCTTCTTAACAGCAGAAGTGATAATGGCATCCTGAGAGCTGAAAGCTTTTTGTGTGCTGTTATTTGCATGTTGTAGATCTGTAATCAGCATTCAGGATGAATTTCGTAAAGTACCAAATTAATCCACAACCACTTATAATATTTGAAGGTAATAACATCAGTTTGAGAGCAGCAGTTATCTTTGTAAAGGGAAAAGTAAAGGGTGACCAGGCATATCTGAGGAAAACATTGAAAAAGTAATAAGATATTTTTCTACAAAGTCCAAAGAAATCAACTATTAGCGCCAGTCGAGAAAGCAAGTGAAAAGGAGAAAATTGTATTACATGCCATTCAATCGTTGGAAGCCCTGAGACCTAGTGATAATGAACGTTAATTGAATTTTTGTCTCTCCACGCTATACAAGCTGTAAAGTGTCACCTGCCAGACACTTTGCAACTTGTTTGACAAGAATTTATACACCCTCTTAACATTATATGAGTAACTAACAGAAGTTTTATTGAACTCTTGTAAAAAAAAAACTTCCCTATTTTTTCCCTTTGTATTTATTACTTATTATTCTGTGTCATTTATTTATGAAAATATAGAATTTAGAAATCGAAATATTCATTTGCATAACCCTGCAGGTTATATAACAAGTCCTTGAGTATATTCATTAGTTGGAATTTGATAAATGGTCATTTTTTGAAGTTTATCTTAAAACAAGCCATACTTTTTTCATTCAAAAAAAAAAAATTACACACAAGTATCAAAGCTAAACAATAGTAAAAATAGTCAATTGTTACTTCGCTGTCCAAATTCACTCATAAAGTGTTGAACACTTACTAATTTGTAGCTAAATTTTTCAATTGTGTGTGATTACCCTACTTATACTCCCTAAGCTCCAAATATTATTTTGTCTTTCAATTTTTGCTGATCTCACACATCTAATTCCCCAAATTGTTGATACTGGTAGTAATGTTATTTAAAAGTACTATAGACATAATAATTTCAACTCTTTTGTCCCAATATTTTTACTCTGTGAGTGCTGATGTGAGTGTTAATGTGAAAAAAGTACTAATACTAAAAAAAATCATCAAAACAATTTTTTCTCTAAAATTCATACACAGTAAAAAAAAAGAAATTCAAATTGTAAAATACATTTTAATATTTCAATGCTTATTTTATTTTTACTTACATTGTTTAACAAACATTCTAATCTGGTTTCTGTATCACCTGCCCTCCAAACTCTTAAATAATCTCCGCTAGTAGCCAGAAGATCAGGGCAAATGCCTTTACTGTCTGGCACCCACATAATTTTTGTAGTAGGATAAGGATGATCAAATGTACTTTTAGCTGTGAATTCAGATGTTTCTTCATCTAATGATACTAGTTGGACCTGTTAGAAAAGAATACATTGACTTATTGATAGATTTAAAATATTTTTCAAAAAATTAATTAAGAAATTACATCAAGTGCCAGAACTCAATATATATTATAATTTAAATATGAATGATATTGAATACATTTTTAATTTGAAATTACAGAAATAACATACTTTAGAAAGTAAGTATTAATTAATTTTTCACATGTTCTAGAGCTGAAAAGTGACATATAACACATCAATCAATAACTCCCGAGACTAACCCAGAGATGGCGCTCGTAGTAAACCAGTAACCAGGTCTTTCTAGAGTACTAACCTTTGCTTGAAACGTGTCAAAATTTTAAGTCAATCGGACCAGAAACAGCTGAGTTATCGAGGTTGGAGTAAAGTCGTTTTGTAGTTTGTTTAAAAAATGGAAAAAACCGAGTTTTGTGTTCTGATAAAACATTGTTTTTTAATGGGTAAAAACACCGTGCAAGCGAAACAATGGATTGAAAAATGTTACCCGGACTCTTGTCCATCAAAAGCAACGATTTGTCGGTGGTTTGCCGAGTTTAAACGTGGTCGTACCGACACAAATGACGCGGAACGCTCGGGTAGACCTGTGGAAGCCGTTACACCGGAAAATGTGAGTGAAGTGACAAAAATTATAATGAAAGATCGTAAAGTGAAGCTCCGTGAGATTGCTCAGATGACACAGATATCATATGGAAGTGTATTTACTATCCTTCATGAAAAATTGAGCATGAAAAAGGTTTTTTCCAAGTGGGTGCCGCGATTGCTTTCGATGGAACAAAAACAGCAACGAGTCGATGATTCAGAAAGCTGTTTATCGCTATTTACTCGCAACAAAAAAGATTTCTTGCGAGGGGAAAAATTGGGGGGGGAGAGATTTGGAAAAGCGTTGGAACGATTGTATCACCCTAAATGGTGATTAACAAAAGGTGTTATGTTGATGAATAAAAAAAAATTTTGCAAAAAAAATGTTGTTTTTAATGTTAGACTCGGGAGTTATTGATCGATGTGTTACATCTTGATATGTTTATCCTTACAAGTTTTTGAAATTTAAATACATGTTACTTTTTTATAATGTATCCCTTTTTATTTACATCACACCGCACATGATTTTACAAAAAACTTATTTTAAAAATACACAAATTTATTTGAAATATTTTTTTCTTCTTCTAATTTTTTTAAAATTACTATTAAAACCCAACCACGCTTCACTGTGGCTCAGTCTAACATTAATTATTAGGGAAATAAATAAAAGTATTCTAGTGAACATTGATTCACAAAAAAAACCCATATTATACAATTTATACTCTACTTTGCATTGCAGTGACTATGCTGTGGAACAGATGGAAAGAAGAAAAAATGTCACTGAAAATCAATTTATATTGTAAAGCTATTGAATTGACTAAATTTTTGTTTGTCTATTTTCTTCATAAAGATCAGATGGTTTACAAACTCTGGAGCATGCGATGTATAATTGCACATGAGATAAGCATTCATTTCCTAAATTCAAACAGCATACTTGCAAAGACTGTTTATGTATAATAAAACAATATAATTACTTATGAATATAATTTCTATTGATATAGTAATGCCAAGTATTTATAACTATTAATTATATTATGCTTTTTAATTATTATTATTATAGAATATAAAGAATAATAAAGTAATTCAATTTTATTTTTAAAATTTATATTAAAAAAATTTAAGCATAGTAATATTATACAGTAAGAATTATACAAAAAAAAAAGACCTGTTTTTTGTTGGAATAGCTTTGTGCAGAAGGATAAATTCATTCATTTATTTTGCAAATCGAATATTTATTTTTTTAAAAAATTAAATCTTTCTCTATGCAATGGTGTAAAACATTCATTTCACTTTTTTTCTCCAAATCATTAAAAAAAATGTAACTCCCACTTTTCAATCCCTCTCTCTCACAATTAAAGAATCTCTCAAAGGCATTTAACAACAAAAGACTTTTTCTTGGGGGGGGAGGGATGATTAAAAAGCAAAAAAGGACTATATAACATATTTATAAAATACCTCATGCTGCTTTTATTGAATAGCATTCAAGGAAAAAAAAAACATGACAGTAGAAGTATCTTAAAAGAAGTGCTATCAGAGTCAACAAACACCGATTCTCTAGATTGAAATCATTAACGCACTTAAAAATCACTAATTTCCAAGGGGCACCCTATACTTTATTTTAACTGAAAACAAATTAATTTAATACAATATTCAGTATGAAATCAACTCAATTTTATTTTTTTGAAAACAGATAACCAAATCAATTCTCAGACAAAATCAAAGCAATTCTAACCTTTGATTAAATATTTTGGATATAATATGGACACCGATCAATTGATCACAGTAACATTTTTTTTTCTACAATGATGTTAATTTTCACTACTTACATCATAGTAAGAAAAATTTGAGAGAAAAATCTTGACAATAGAAAACAAAAAAGTAAAACGTTGACATTTATATAGAAATGCAATGTAGAGTAAAAAATTTCAAGTTAATTCATTCACTACTTTTTGAGTTTTGCAGCTACAAACATATGGAAACTGAATTTATAGATATATATATATACACAGAAGATAAGAGTTTTCAAAATATATTCCCAACTTTTATAAATACAGAACATTTCATATTACAATAACATCAAATTTTGGTGATATGAATATGTAAGGCTACACAAGCATTTATTTCAGTGTGATCTTTCACATCAAGTAAATGTGGATTACAGAAAACATAAATTACAATTAATTACTTGCAGTTTTAAAAAGTGCTTCAATTGCAACAAATAAGTTTCAAAAGATATATATCATTACATAATATTATATAATTAAGAAAAAAAACTAACCCTATTATTGTATTCTTCAATGAAGCTCCCAAGGGCAAGTCTAAATCGTTTATCAGGACGTACACTCCAATTCATGCTATACACTGTCCATGGAGCTTCATACTTATAAATCTCCTTTCTTTTCGGAGGAGCAGAATGAACAGCCATTTCAGATAATTAACTGCAATACAAATTTAGTATTTAAAATAAATATTTATTTAAGTACCTTTAGAGTATACTTCAACAATAATACACTATCAAAATATATTGTGAAATTTATACATTAGATATGATTTGAAGTAATAATGAAATTCAAATATTGAAGAGCCTACAATGCAGCTTCTTTAAAGTTCATTAATGATATTAAGTGTTAAATAAAACTTTCATATTTTATTGTATTGTATACAAACTGCATCATTCCAAAGTCCAAAAAATTCAACATAAACTCTTTCATAAAACAAAGGAATAAATATGAATAAGTTAAAATTTGTTTTAAAAGAATTAGAGATCTGAATACAAGAGAAAACTTAAGATTTTACAACCATTAAATTTACAAATACAAATAAAATACAAACCATTACAGATCACTCTATACTAAAATTACTAAATAATTTTAATAATGTATTGAGTGAAAAATTATTTAATTAATTTTCATATTATGGTTGGAAAGGTATCACAAAGACATAATCCTCATTTAAAAAAAATGTAGTGTTCTTTAATTTCTGCATAAATGTTTGCTGTTTTACTAATTTTTTTCACCAAGTAATAATGTAGACTAAGACCATAAAATAATGTACAATAAAATATAAAGCTACTAAATCTTGCTTGGGAAATGAACAATCTACAGTACTCTTAAAAATTCTTGCATCACACTAGAATTTGATGGGGGTTTTTTTCTGTGTTTAAAAATAATTTAAGTTTCTAATACAAATATGGTTACATATTTGAATGCATTTCATATCAGGTAACAATACGACATAGATAATACTCCCTATATTAAAAAATACTTACAATACTAAAATCTTTTCAAAGTGCTTATATAGAAAAAAATTAAAATCATAAAATACAAAATGGAAATGTTGACAAAATGTTGAATCATGGTTATTAATATTTAACACAGCCATCTCTGTGATAGAATGTTTTTTTAAAAAAAATTAATATATGAAAAAGCAACTTCATGTGTTTTTTCTTCTTCTCCCGATGTCCTCTTTAAGAGAATTCTCTTTTTCCTATAACACTCAACAATTAATCCCCCTTTTCTCAGTCCCAACAGTAAAAGCCTTTCTGCCCCTATCTGTTTGATTTCCCAAAACTCTCAACACCCTCATGAAGAAATTTTGTGAAAAAAAATAATTGAGAAAAAAAAAGTGACTGGACATATTATAACAATAAGACAAACCTAAAGTAGATAAATTATTCCACTATTAGCACTCAGTGAATTTCTTTGGAGGACGAGATATTTAACCAATAGTGATGACTATGTTAATGGCCCTTCTTTGATTTTGATCACCAGTCTCCGTAGTCTCTAGATTTTTAAGACATGGAATGAACAAGTTTTTCAAACAAATCAACTGGAATTATGTGATGTCAGCCATTGAGATGTATCCAAAATGAATTCCCCTTACTTAACACCTTTTTGATACTTCTGATGAAACTTTTAACTACAGGCTATGAATTAGATTTAAATTCAGGGATTGGCTTAGTTTAATAAATGTGTTGGATACTATAGCTCAGGAATGACTTCTTCACAAGAATCGACCAATGACAAGAACATTATCCTGAAATAAGCCCCAATTGGGGAACAAATCTTGAGCATTTAATAGCATATTTTCTTTTGGTACCTTAAAGTATTTTGCAATAGTAATCATCCTTTCAAAGATATGTAATCTTTCAATGCTTTTTTCAAACATACATGTTATAAACCTCACTGATGATATGGTGCCAGGGTTAAAGTCGGGAATAGGGTGTCCCGTAAGCGATTGGCGATTTATAGGGAGCATTGTCGACTTTTGTGGGCAATAATGATTTAAACCTGGTGATTTGTTATAGTAACCCTAAGAATATTCAATGCTTAAGTTAGGCATGTTTGGTGACCTGTCTAGGAAGTCACCAAGTTTCGTCGCCAATCACCTGGGGGGACCCTATTATTATTTTAACTGGATGCCAGTTGTAGGCACAATGCATTTTAGTTTATGAACTCTTCTCTTGGTTACTTTTTAAAGTAAAATGATTTAGAATATGGTCCAATTGAGATAGTTGACTAATTACTGAAAAGTACTTTTTTTTTTTTGTTCTTGATGAAACCAATTGCACCATTTTTTTTTTTATCCAAATCAACCTTTCGATTACTTCACACTTTAGATAGAAAAGGTTTCATTTTACCTTTACACACAGACAATCCAAATTTGAGCAATCTATGCAATACTGTTCTGAAGAGTACTTTAATCCACATGATTTATTCCATTCTCTAAGTGATTCTAGTACAACTTCCTATTTTACAGGAATTTCTCTTCACAAAATTTGTCCTCTTTTGCTGATGAATACCTTAGGTAATTGGACCATGCTGGATTAGGAATGCTTTCTAAAATTTAATGTCCTTGAATAGTTCTTATGACTACAGATTCATTGCATCCTACTCTGTTTGATATTTGTCTAAATGAAAATCTTTCCAGATGAAGAGCAACAAAGTGGTACCTTTGTAAATTCAACAGAAATATTTATTTCATTTTGATCAAAACAATACAAGAGCTTACAACAATTTTTACTCAAACATTTTTCTAATACAATATGTTGCATAAATTTACCTGTAGAAATATACAAACAAATGCATGATCTAATAAATAATTAGATTCCATAAGTTAGGATTGAATTGGTTACTTGTATTCCTTCATATTTTTACAGACTGCTTAATAGTTTCAAATTATAAGAAATTTAAATCAAATTTTGAACAAAACAATATGAAACAGATCAACCACATGTAAATATTTATATAAATTTTAAAAATTCAAAAAAAAAAAATTTAGTATTGCAAAACAGCAGCATTTTATGTTAATTACTTCCCTTTAAAGATAATACTATATTCATAAGCTAAAGGATATGTTTTCAATACTTCAGATATTTTAGATGCAATGACAGCAGATTAGATTTTAATTTGATTTTATTAATGTTGCACTAGAAGCAACATAAGGGCTATTGACAGCAGATTTGAAGTTTATAACAACTTTTCAATACAATACAGGAGTTACAAATATGTTAACAGTACAGAAAAAATGTCAACATTGAATGATGCATAGAATGCAAAAGATCAATCAATTATATCACCTGAACAAACCCATCATAAATTTAGAGATAAGTTGATACCCGACAACAAAATTTTCCAGTTTGTCCTAGTATCTTGCATGGACAACTTAGATTCAATAGATATATTTTTATCATAATTGTATTTTTAATAGACAAGAAATTATAATTAGTGATATGTTTATGCGTACACAATATTTTCTTTTCATTTCAATGACAGCACTCAGAAACATCGTAGATAAATTCCGGTACGTTAAAAATGCAAAATTGAAAAAAACAAAACCAGCCCATTTTCATACGGTGATTTTTCTGTGTTATCGGCTTAAACAAAATTATGATAATCTTTTTGTCAGTGATGTTTACATTCAAATTATTAATTTTCTATACAAGAATTTATACCTCCGAAACACAAACAAGTTATTGTTGAAATATTAAAAGTGAATTATTATGAATTTATAAAATAATTCTGAAGCAATTAAGAAAATTACAAGAATGGTTTCATAGTCATAACTTACGATATCAAAAAAAAACATTCGCAATAAGAATCTGCAAGAAAACGTCTTTGACGATACAATGTATTTCTACGAATTTATTAAAATGATCACCTTCAATTCAATGCATATTTTTCGACACTAAATCTAATAATATTAAATCAACACAGTAAACAACAATAATTCACAAACAATGTCAGTTTAGTAAGTACTATCAATTGCCATTTTCTGATTTTATATATAATACCTGAGCATTTTCCAAAATCTCTTTTCATTCAATTTAAATTGGTTTAATTATAAATCCATCATGTTATAATGCTTGACTTATATTCAGACTTAATTTTGAATAAAATGTTTAAAATAATTTAGAAAATATTTTAAAACTAAATCCTCTTCTTAGGTTCTTTTCCTGGAGGACTTCAAACGAGGAAAAATAATTAAAGCCTTCTAACAAAATTAGATTGCTGTTAGAAATCATAAGCTGTTTTAAAACTTTAAGGATGATTTTACAAAAGATTTTTATCAAAACAATTGTTCAACGATAGTATCTCAGAAACCATCATTAATCTTTTCTCTCATGAACTAGTTTGCTGACCACTGCTGTCCACCCAGCCAAACAAAAACCATTTTTACTTTTCCCTTCCTTCTTCTGTTTTCATAACGTCAAAAAAAGTTTAAATATTTTGTTATTTATTACTCCTGTAATATTACAATAATAATAAAAAAATTAAAAATCATATAAAATAATACTCACCTCTTGCTGAAAATTAAACATAGTCGATCGAGAGCATTGAGGGATTAAAAAATGATATCCAAAAAATTTATAATCTTATCTTACGATAAGATTAGCAAATAATAATAATAATAATAATAATAATTAATCTATTTAAAAATCACATTCTCATTGTAAATAATTCATTAACTTTCCTATCCTCTTTCCTCTCCCTTTTCATTTATTTGTGTTTTTTTTTTAATTCATATGTGCATTAAGCACATTTTTAATATGCTAGTTTTAAAATTAAGAAAATTCAAGACTTCAATATGATACTGAGTAAAGAGTCCAACTACAACAACAATCAAATAGTGGCACTCGCCACTATTTGATTGTTGTTGTAGATACCATTATTTTCCGGAGTTTGAGAATCGAAACTTGGTTTTGAAAGAAGAGTTTGTCTGATGCATTGAGGCGGAGAGAATAAAAATGATATTTGAAAATATGACATAAGAAATGATGCAATTCTATCTTATGATAAGATTAGTAAAAAAAAAAAGTTTTAAAATCTCTTTAAAAAATCTCATCCTCAATCTAAAAAAATTTTTAATTTTCCTACCCTCCTTTCTCTCCTTTTCCTTTCATTCGTGTTTTTTTTTAATTCATATGTTCATTAAAGCACATTTTAATATGTTTGTTTAAAATTTAAAATATTTCAAGTTTTCCATATCACTGAGTTGAGTCCAACGGACTGGTACACATACTATTTGATAGTAAGTGACATTCATTCCTACAAAGTGTAGAAAAATTAGTTCTCCATGGGTTACCATATCTAGCTATTTATGAATTATTAGCTGTTTTCTAAATAATTACATTAAATAAATAAATAAAAAAAAAAACAACGAATCGCCTGTCTTGTTGAAGAAATGTAAAAATTTTCGAATTTCCGGTCTACCAAATATACAAAAGATTTTTATGTTCTTTTATTGAGTAACAACTTGCCATCTAAACAAAATCTATATTCAAATAAGAATTGAATTTTCAAAAAGTTTTCAGTTATTATATTAATATGTTTGTATGTAATATTCATCAGAAACATATGTTAAGAAAATATAAATTACAGTAATATATATTAAATGAAAGTGAATAAATTTTGAATTAAAAATATGAGCTTTGTAAGCTGAAAATAAGAGAGTATAACATTTTAACAAATTCTTATACAGTTTTATTTGTTTGATCTTTAGTGAACTTAAAACTTTTTTTTTTAAAAAAAACTTTTTCAAAAGAAATTAAGTAATAAATGTTTAAAAAAAACTATTTTTATTTAGAAATTGTTATGTAGAATAATCATATAATAATAACAACAAAAATTGTGTTTTTGTTAATTTACATTTAATGTTAAATATTTTTTACGTAATATGTATCGCATTTTATCTATGTTTAAGTGCTGATTAAATTTTCAATTTAGGACAAAAATGTGAGAAATTGTAAATGTTTACATTTCTGAATTTTAAGAACAAAATATGATACAAGTATAGACGCAATATGGTAAAGGTGTATATTATTGTAAAATAGTTTTTGTTTATTAAAACTCATAATGATATGGATCTTTTTTTCTACTTTAAAAGTAATTCATAATTGCATCCTTTTTGGGCAGTATTATGTAGTGAGTATTTTAAAGTAAGTCGTAAAAATAAATTTTAAAATAAGAAATATTTTAAACATGTTTACTAATAAGAGAGAGGCAGGAATTATGAAAGAGGCAGATATTATATATATATATATATATATGAAAACAGATTAAAACTGTTTTTTATGTTACAAACTGCCATCTAGATGTAATATTTGGCCCTGAATTTATTATATTCATCTGTAATATTTTGTCATAAATTAAATTTGAACCTCAAACTAATATAAAAAACTTTATTTCAGTTTAACTAATCTAAATGACGTAATAGGATTTGAGAGGGTTACAATAAGAGACTGAGGGGGTGAAGAATATAATAAAATAATTGTTTGAACTTTTTTTCATACTTCTGTCTTAGTGAAAAAAATTGTTGAATATATATGTATATATATATATATATATATATATATTCATAATCTTCCTAAATTATTATCTTGGGATTTTGATCAATGGTATGATAAAAAGAAATAAGCATTTGATTAAAACGTGAAACAGTTTAAATTAAATAAATGCAAGATCATTAGCTGATTTTGCTTACATATTGTTAAAAAATAAAGCATAATTTTTATAATTATGCATTAAAAGGAAGCAATTTTAATAAAAAGTGTAATTAATTAAATAATAGTAATTAAAAACCTACATCTCCAAACTAAGGCCCACTAAGCTCCCTCATCCAACCCATGGAGACCTTTTTATCGGCAGAAAAAATTACAGAAATTTACGTGTATCTTTCCACGATCAGCAAGCGCTTACGCAGACATTACGTTTTTACCGAATTAAAATACCCTTTGAACTGTTGCTAGTGGTCACTGAGTTACAAGTAAATAATCTCCTTAGGGAGAAGTTCAAAAGATGGTGGGTGTTTACTAGTTTTTGCACAAGGAAGATTTTCCTGAGTTCAAAACTTTTGCATCAAGGCACCTTTCAATCTTTCGAGCAACATACTTGAGTGAACAAACATTTTCAAGAATGAAATAACAGGTCAATTGAAAAGTCCCCGGCCTGACACATAGATGGTGCTACTAGAATTAAATCCATATGTTTTTTAGTTAGCCCTAACCCTCAAAAGATACATGTATAAATTTGACAGCTGTCGGATCATTAGTTTCTGAATTATAGCATTTTGAGTGAAGCAACTTTTGTTATTGTGAAAAAAATGGATAAAAAGGAATTTCGCGTGTTGATAAAATATTGCTTTTTGTAGGGGAAAAATACAGTTGAAGCAAAAACTTGGCTTGATGCCGAGTTTCCAGACACTGCCCCAGGAAAATCAACCATCAAGAATTGGTATGCATAAGTTTAGACGTGGTGAAATGAGCACCGAAGACGGTGAACGCAGTGAACGCCCAAAAGAAGTTGTTATGACGAAAACATTAAGAAAAATCCACAAAATGATTTTGAATGACCGTAAATTGAAATGGAATGAAATAGCAGACACTCTAAAGATATCAACTGAAAGTGTACATCATATCATTCACGAATATTTGGGTATGAGAAAGCTCTGTGCAAAGTGGGTGCCGCGCGAGCTCACTTTTGACCAAAAACAACGACGAGTTGATGATTCGGAGCAGTGTTTGAACATGATCAAGCGTAATCAACCCGAGTTTTTGCGTCGATATGGGGCAATGGATGAAACATGGCTCCATCATTTCACTCCGAAGTCCAATCGACAGTCATCCAAGTGGACTGCACTCGATGAACCCGCTCCAAAGCGTGGGAAAACGCAACAGTCGGCTGGCAAGGTTATGGCGTCTGTATTTTGGGATGCGCATGGAATAATTTTCATGGAATACCTTGAAAAAGGAAGGACCATCAACAGCAACTATTACATAGCGTTATCGGACCGTTTGAAGGACGAAATCGCCGGAAAACGGCCGCATTTGAAGAAAAAGAAAGTGCTGCTTCCCCAAGACAATGCACCATGTCACAAGTCAGTGAAAACGATGGCAAAAATCCTTGAATTGGCTTCGAATTGCTTCCTCATCCACCGTATTCTCCAGATCTGGCCCCCAGCGACTATTTCCTGTACTCAGACCTCAAAAGAATGCTCGCTGGGAAGAAATTTTCGTCGAATGAAGAGGTGATCGCCGAAACTGAGGCCTATTTTGAAGCAAAGGACAAATCGTACTACAAAAATGGTATCGAAAAGTTGGAGGGTCGCTATAATCAGTGTATCACCCTTGAAGGGAATTATGTTGAATAAAAAAAACTAATTTTGCCAAAAAAATGTGTTTTACTGTGGTATGCCGGGGACTTTTCAATTGATCTGTTACGTAAAGAATAATTTTAGAACAATGTCACTGTAGATGTTAGGGATATCAAATCCGGAAATGTCTGCTACATTGGCATCCAGGAAGCAATTACACCATTCCCACTAATACAGGAGCTCAAGTGTAGCGTATTAATGAGTTATTAAATAATAACTGGATAAAATATTAAATAAATAATTAAAAACAACATCTATGTTTTGATTATTTTTATGCGGCTCCCAAACTGCTGTTTGATAACTAATGCGTCTCTCAGGCTGAAAAGTTTGGAGACCCCTGATCTAGATCATTGGTTAATTGTATACATTATACATTCTGGGGTGGTTGTAGAGAAATTCTTGATATTTGAGCCAATTAGGGGTTGTGATAGTACTAAGGTGGGGAGGAAGAGTATTAGTGAGAACTATTTCCATCAGTTTGCTTTTATGATCGCTGATGAGTGTGTTAACGGTTTCAATGCTTATAAGCGAGATTTTTTTTAATTATGAAAAAATCTAAGAATAAGCTAGAATAAGAATTGTAGGGATGATCGGGTGATGTGAGTCCGGTGCTGCTTTATTATAGTTATTATTGATGTAGAAATTATTCATTGCTATGCCTGATCTATTTGCACGACCCTTGTTCTAGGTTTTCATAGTCATTAGTATTGATTACGTTATGGGGTGGGTGGTAAATAGAGGATACTATAATAAATTGATTATCTTTGCTTTGATAATGTATTGTGGTATTTTCAGATGTGGAGTAAATTTTATAACCAAATGAAGATTAATGTTATTTTTAATAAATATTGCAGTACCTCCACCCTAATGGGATGTATGATCGGCTCTGTTTATTGTGTAGTAGGGGATTTTTATTTTGTAGTAAGGCTTAATATGGATCTCCTGGTGAAGTCTTTACTGAACGGATTGAAATTTTTTTTTTTTTTGAAACGTGCCAAAATCACTAAACTGAGAAAGTAATGTTCCAATGTGGCAGTTGCCCATTAAAGTCTACGTTATACTTGATAAAGAGGTTGATAAGGCTTACTCCTCCTCACCACAAATAAGTTCTAAATACAATTATACCTTTTATAATGTGGTAGAAATAGCCAAGTGGCCATGGTAGCAGCCGGCAGTTTTCGTTGAGTCGTTTGTTCGAGCCTTGATGCCACTAAAGACCCACCATGTTGTCGGAGCTGATGCACGTTAAATATGTCGGTGCTCAAAGTCTTCCTGTTTCCGTGGTATGGAAGTTAAGAGAGAAAGTGCCACTTAGATGTCGTCCTCGTCACTTAATCGAGGTTCAAAATTACGAGGTCCGTCGCCAATAGCCCTTGTGTTGCTTCTAGTGTGACGTTAATAAAACCAATCAATCTTTTATAATAATTGGTCGAAACCACTCTTTGATAGAGGGCACCAGTCGTTGTTAGAGGGCGCTGTTTGTACTAATTTTTGTCAGAGATCTTTCAGACACGAGAGTGTCCAGATGTGTGTACGTTTTTCTGTAAATATTTGTGTTGATTAAATTAGTTGTAGATTAATTACGACTATATATATATATATATATATATATATATATATATATA
>BMAW01030489.1:1403596-1502426 GCA_019974015.1 Nephila pilipes | reverse complement strand
CATAGCGTTATTGGACCGTTTGAAGGACGAAATCGCCGAAAAACGGCCGCATTTGAAGAAAAAGAAAGTGCTGCTTCCCCAAGACAATGCACCGTGTCACAAGTCAGTGAAAACGATAGCAAAAATCCTTGAATTGGCTTCGAATTGCTTCCTCATCCACCGTATTCTCCAGATCTGGCCCCCAGCGACTATTTCCTGTACTCAGATCTCAAAAGAATGCTCGCTGGGAAGAAATTTTCGTCGAATGAAGAGGTGATCGCCGAAACTGAGGCCTATTTTGAAGCAAAGGACAAATCGTACTACAAAAATGGTATCGAAAAGTTGGAGGGTCACTATAATCAGTGCATTACCCTTGAAGGGTATTATGTTGAATAAAAAAAACTAATTTTGCCAAAAAAATGTGTTTTACTGTGGTAGGCCGGGAACTTTTCAATTGATCTGTTACGTAAAGAATAATTTTAGAACAATGTCACTGTAGATGTTAGGGATATCAAATCCGGAAATGTCTGCTACATTGGCATCCAGGAAGCAATTACACCATTCCCACTAATACAGGAGCTCAAGTGTAGCGTATTAATGAGTTATTAAATAATAACTGGATAAAATATTAAATAAATAATTAAAAACAACATCTATGTTTTGATTATTTTTATGCGGCTCCCAAACTGCTGTTTGATAACTAATGCGTCTCTCGGGCTGAAAAGTTTGGAGACCCCTGATCTAGATCATTGGTTAATTGTATACATTATACATTCTGGGGTGGTTGTAGAGAAATTCTTGATATTTGAGCCAATTAGGGGTTGTGATAGTACTAAGGTGAGGAGGAAGAGTATTAGTGAGAACTATTTCCATCAGTTTGCTTTTATGATCGCTGCTGAGTGTGTTAACGGTTTCAATGTTTATAAGCGAGATTTTTTTTAATTATGAAGAAATCTAAGATTAGGATAGAATAAGAATTGTAGGGATGATCGGGTGATGTTCCGGTGCTGCTTTATTATAGTTATTATTGATGTAGAAATTATTCTTTGCTATGCCTGATCTATTTGCACGACCCTTGTTCTAGGTTTTCATAGTCATTAGTATTGATTACGTTATGGGGTGGGTGGTAAATAGAGGATACTATAATAAATTGATTATCTTTGCTTTGATAATGTATTGTGGTATTTTCAGATGTGGAGTAAATTTTATAACCAAATGAAGATTAATGTTATTTTTAATAAATATTGCAGTACCTCCACCCTAATGGGATGTATGATCGGCTCTGTTTATTGTGTAGTAGGGGATTTTTATTTTGTAGTAAGGCTTAATATGGATCTCCTGGTGAAGTCTTTACTGAACGGATTGAAATTTTTTTTTTTTTTGAAACGTGCCAAAATCACTAAACTGAGAAAGTAATGTTCCAATGTGGCAGTTGCCCAATAAAGTCTACGTTATACTTGATAAAGAGGTTGATAAGGCTTACTCCTCCTCACCACAAAGAAGTTCTAAATACAATTATACCTTTTATAATGTGGTAGAAATAGCCAAGTGGTCATGGTAGCAGCCGGCAGTTTTCGTTGAGTCGTTTGTTCGAGCCTTGATGCCACTAAAGACCCACCATGTTGTCGGAGCTGATGCACGTTAAATATGTCGGTGCTCAAAGTCTTCCTGTTTCCGTGGTATGGAAGTTAAGAGAGAAAGTGCCACTTAGATGTCGTCCTCGTCACTTAATGGAGGTTCAAAATTACGAGGTCCGTCGCCAATAGCCCTTGTGTTGCTTCTAGTGTGACGTTAATAAAACCAATCAATCTTTTATAATAATTGGTCGAAACCACTCTTTGATAGAGGGCACCAGTCGTTGTTAGAGGGCGCTGTTTGTACTAATTTTTGTCAGAGATCTTTCAGACACTAGAGTGTCCAGATGTGTGTACGTTTTTCTGTAAATATTTGTGTTGATTAAATTAGTTGTAGATTAATTACGACTATATATATATATATATATATATATATATATATATATATATATATATATATATATATATATTGATAGTATTTAAAAATACATTCACTCATAAAAAAGTTCCAAATACTATTATATATTTTGTATTAATTGCTTTTTTGAAAAAATTAATTCTTTATATCAAACACACAGTTTGGAGTTCTGCAACATTAAAAAGTTTTAAATGCGATTATTGATTGTATTTTCAAAAAATACTTTCTTTATACCATTTTCGAGCTTGTTTAACTTTTTAAAAATTCTTACAACTCTCTCAGAAGAATATTTTAAATGCTGTTAAAGAAATTCAAAGAGATTTTATGCTTTAGAAATGAGGTGGTATGTCATACCCGCTGAAAATGATATTTACTACATTCTATTTATAAAGAAATTACAGTTTTAGTATTTGAAGCAGTTGATAATAATTAAAGTTTTGAAAACATATTATTTAATCGTAATGGAAAGCCATAAATCTTATCAATTTGTGATCGCTACCTCGAGGTGCAGTACAAATTTTTTTTCCTATGGGATTTACTGTCTGTGGTAAACACGTGTGACACATTCTCGGGATACTCCAGTGATCTTTCTCTATTTTCGACTCTTCTTCTTGTCATACATTTTTTTCTTTTTTTCATCTTTAAGACATCTATATCACAGTTGCATCTGGTTCGGCGCAGCATAGTTGTATCTGGCTCTCACTCCTTAAAGCTTCACCATCTTTCACTTATCAATTTGTAAGAAAAGTATTAAAAAATATAGACTGAATCTCTACAAATGAGATTTAGTTTATCTCTCTTCTTGTTTATTTTATTATAATTCTAAAGTAACTATTACTTTAATGTCATAACTGTTCAAATATGAAAGTAAAATAGATAAATATTGAAAAACTGATTTATTTGAAATATTGATTTAAATGAAAAAAAATATGTAAACTTACCTCATTTAATTTTGAGGCATTCATTATAGAAGAAATGTTATTATAGTTCATTTTGTTCTTCTCTCTTTAATTACTTCATTTAAATCCTTTGAATAGAATTACACATGTACGAGTATGTATAAGTTTGTACAAATAGTTTTATTCCTCTCAACGACATTTTTTTATTTTATTAAGATGGTATAAAACTTTTATTATCTGCTTTCTGTTCCTTTTAAATTGCTTTTTTTTTTTTTAATTTCAGTAGATGTCAAATTGGATTAGCATTTTGAAAAATATGATTTACTATTTTCTTAAATAATTTAGTTACATTTTCCTTAAGCTGAATTTTAGTTAACAATATTTGAATCAACGTCATTGGACTGTAAATGTAATCTGTATACACTGTTACTTACGAAAGACGCTATCTAGGAATTAATTCTGTGTGAGAATTTTAAAAGCATTTTTTTTTCAAAAAATTAGCATACAAAATACAGATTCGTATATAAGTTTTCTCAGTTTTTGTTGTTACAATCTAGGACATTTTTAACCATTTATAATTATTTAAACGTATTTAGAATTTTTATTTTTAGTTTTTTAATTAATAGATTACAAACAATTTTAGTTTAATTTTTTAAAAAACTTTGTTGTTTGTTGTAAAAGCTGGTTAAAAATCAAATTTGTAATAAGACTTCGAGATATTAAATTACAATTTTCGAACTTAAAGTATGGTTAATCATTTTATAAATAAATAAATGTTAAAAAAAAATGGAAAACGTGATTTCCATGAAAGCACAAAAATTTCGTAATTGGCTGAAATGAAATCGAAAATGAGTGTGGCTTTTTTTTAATAAAGAAAAATCTTTAATCATAAATTGGAAGTTTACGTAGTTCCAAAAATTACTAATTTGATGCCTTCGCTTTATCTAATGTGGCAATACCTGAAAATACTAAGTTATCAGTTCCAGACAATTATAAACCTTGAAAAATCGACTTACTCCTTGGTTCTAAAATATTTTTTGATTTGATGAGATCAGCACAAATTTATATACCTAACTCTAATTTAGTTTTGCAAAATTCCGCATTCGGTTTTTTTAATAGGTGGTAGTATTGAAAATTTTCAAGATACGTAAACACCAGTGCACTGCGGATTTATTCTTGAAAATGTCGAGACACAATTTAAAAAGTTCTTCGATTTAGAATCAATCGGAATTGGAGAGTATCCTCATTGTTACGTTGAGGACAAAGCGTTTGAGATTTTCAGTGATACTGTTAGTTTCAAAAATAATCTATGCACTGTCATCATACCTTGGAAAAAGAGCTGCGGTCAATTAGGTGATAATTTCTATGTAGCAGAGAAAATATTGAAAGGTTTAGAAAGGAGAAGGAAATTTGATAATTCCATATATTTAAAAGACAGAGATATTTTAAATGAATATTTAGATCAGGATATTATAGAAAAATTGTCGGATACTTCAAAATCAGTGAACAAGCAAGCATATTATCTTCCGCATCAGGCTGTGTATAGAGAAGAAAGTATCACCACGGAAATGCGTATTGTTTTTGATGCGAGTTCACATGAAGTTGGTCAGTTATCGCTTAACGATTGCTTATGACCTGGCATTAATTTGAATTCTAATATATTTGAATTCCTTATGTATTTTAGACTTAACAGAGTAGCAGTTTTAGCTGATATCGAAAAGGCTTTTCTACAAATCGTCATATCTGAGAAAGACAGAGATGCAATCAGATTTCTTTTTGTTGAGAAAATTGTCAAGTCAATCATACCAATGTTTTCTGAGCAAGTAGAAGTGTACAGTTTCAAACGTTTACTTTTTGGAGTGAATTCGAATCAATTTTTATTGGCAGCAACTATATAGTTATATAATCAAAAATTTAGAAATTTATTTTCAGATATTTTTGAAATTCTTAATTCATGTAATTATGTATGTTGATGATCTTATTACGGGTGCAAATGATACTAGAGAAGCTTCAAAGCTATCACGACGAGCTAAAGAAATTATCACGAGGGGTAAAGCTAGCATGAATTTACGTTAATGAGTGACAAATAACAGAAATTTAGTTATAGAGTTGGAGAAAGAAAACTACGATATTAACCCGATCTTAAATGATTGTAACGGAACTGAAGTTTCGGGGAATACAATGGGGTTTTTAAGATGATAGTTTGAGTTATTAAGATTTTTCTTCTTTTCTTCGCACACACACATTGTTTACTCTTACTTTTTTTGTTAACTTAGTTAATAATCATTAGATTATAGTTCACAGTTGTCCTTAGACAAAGAGGAGATCAAGTTGTATAACAACAACAATAATTTATTTGCACTCCTAGCTCACGAGTGCCATCTCGCTCGCTCACGTCAGCTCCGCTCGGAGATTCGTTCAGGTCTGAGGGGATTGTGTGGCATCTTACACTCATCCCTTTACAAATGAACACCCTCTAGAGGCAGGCTTTAAGTACGAAAGATAACAGAGAGTAGGGACTGCTTGTATGACAGAGTTTATGAAACGAAAGAAAAATACTAAGCGATTTATTCTTCATATAGCTGGGAAAATGTAAGATCCCCTAGGACTCATCACGCCATTTACTGTCAGATTAAAATTTTTGTAGAAAGAGTTATGGTTAGTGAAGCTACAGTAGGATGCTGAGCTTCCATCTGACTTAAACGACGAGTGGTCTCAATGGTGTAAAGAAATTTAGAATTAAGCTAAATTAGATTTATTTAGGAATCATCTGAAATTCATGTTTCTCTTATGCGAATCAAAAATCCTATGGAACAGCTGTGTATATTAAAATGCATAATCATGAACGCATTTCTGCGAATTTGACGACTTCGAAAAGTAGAGTAGCACCAGTAAAGAAAATATCTTTGGCTCGCTTGGAATTACTCAGTGCGTTGGTTACTGCAAGATTAGGAACTGGGACTAAAAAGGCTCTAGATCGTTAAGTATCACCTAATATCTTTTTTGGAGTGAATCTGAAGTTACATAATACTGGATCAAAAAATCCAGCCGAAGATGGAAATCATTCGTCCAAAAGCGAGTTAACGAAATTTAAAAATTAACAAATTAGGACTCTTGATTTCATTGCTCCACCAAAATAATCCTGCTGATCTCCTGATGCGTGGAGTTAGTGCTGGCGACTAGCAACAAGTGGAGGAATGTACAGACTTTTTGATGGAGCCACAGTTTTTCAGCCAGTGCTTGATACCTGTGTTTTATGAAGTTGAGTGCCTGACAACAAGTGAGAAAGAATGATGCTATATGGACGAGAGTAAACCTTCCATTGATGTTGATGACTATTCTGCTATAACCATGATGATTCACGAGAACTGTGACTTTTTAGATGAACTCTTATTTATTTCTAACAATTATTATAAAATAATGTTCTTTCTTATATTTTTAGATTTCTATATATCTGCAGAAGTAAAAAACAAAAAGGTTGGACCTCTTAAGTTAGAAGGAGTTAGTTTAGCTGAAGAATTCTTAATTAAATATGAGCGGAGGGTCCTATCACGTAAAAAAAGACATAACAGGGGATTTTAAAAATTTGAATCCGTTTGTTGATAAGAAAGATACTCTAATGCTTAGGACTTTAATATTTTGTGTGTCTCATTATGAAAGTTATTTCACTTTCATAAGTCTTGCACTAATTTAGCAGTCTTTATCAGAATTGAATATTTTTTTAAGAATTGATGAGCAGTTATTTTTCTCAAGGAACATTCAGATATTCTTAAAGACTGAGAATTTATGGAATATTTTTCAATGTGATTATTTTTAAAAGGTATTTTGTTAATTGTATTTCGGATAAGAGAGAGTAAGCAATTTTAAATATGGCAATAATGTTTGATCTTGATTTATTATTTGATACAGGAAAGGATTTATTTTTTGTAAGGATTTTTAGAATGTTTTAATGAGTGTGTTATGTTTAACTATATTTTTTTCTATGCAAATGAGAATTTGTATTTTAAGTGTGTGAAAAAGAAAGAAATGAAAGAATTTAATGCTTAAAAATCTATGTTATGAATTAATGTTTTTGAGGATACAAATTTTTGATGTTTTGAAGTGTGGAATAAGAGATGAGTTTTATTTATTTAAAATCTTTATATAGCAGGCAATATACCTATGATATTATTGATATTAGTTAAATATGACTTTTTATTAGTTTGCAAATGACTTATAGGACGAGTTGCAGAAGTATATCATGGTTTTGATTATAAAGTAAGAACTGTAAAGTTTAAAAATAAATCAGGAGAATTTTAAAGAACTATAACAAAAGTTTATAATACTTCCAATAGAATGACCCCTGTATTGATTATATGAAAATAATGCATTATATTTTATTTTGTCTATTTGTTATATGATAATTTTTGTTGTTTACTGATGATTATATTTTAAATATCTTATGATGTGTTAAAATTAATAATCTTTGAAAATTTAAACCTTTTCTTGTATACTTTATGAAATTAATGTAATTTCAATCCTGGGGAGTATGCATTAATTTCCTTGATAAATAACTTGCGAAACGGTGCTGTGATCGCCTGTCAAATTATGTTTAAACCCCTGGATAAATTAGTTGTGAAGCGGCGCTGCGATCACCCTTTCAAATGTTTGTTTGTTTTTATGTGGGGGGAGTTTTTTTGTGTACACCTTAGTGAAGTAGCAGGAACACCAAAGTGTCGTTCCCGAAATCAAGTTTGTTGTTATTAAAATCGATTGATTTGTTGATTACAATCCATTTTTAATTGTTTTGAGAGCAGAAATAGCGCTTTGTTTTTTCATTGCGTTTGGATAAAAGAAAAATTTTACTGAAAAAATGGTTATTGCTTTCTTTGCGCAAGACGCTGTAATCATTTATCGAAAACGCGTAAAGCTTGCCCGGCAAAAATGCAGGTAAGAGTTTTGCTTACCTTTTTGAAACAAGAACGTTACTCCGAAAAGTTTTTTCAGTTAAATGTTCGTCAGAGTAACATATTTTATGGCATTCCTGCCAGAATGGGCTCTATGAAATAAATACACTCTATAACAAAAAAAAAAAAAAAAAACATCGCAACAAAAAGGAGTTGTCCGATTGTGATAAAAAATTGTTAGATGTGCAGAACATACATAGAAAAACAAACAAATAAAATTTCAGAACAATTGAATGATTTACTTCAGAGTTTGACTGTTATAAGCGGAAGTCAATAAGACACTGGTCCGCCTCTGGCCTGGATGCAAGTTGTCACCTGGCGAGCATAGACTCATAAAGTTCCCGGTTGGCATCCTACGGAATTGTTTGCCAAATTTTCTCCTGCTGTTGGGCTAAATCGTCAATATTCCGGGATGGTTGCTATTGCCTTCCCATAACATCTCAAACGTGCTCTATGGGAGAGAGATCTGGTGAACAATCTGGTCAAAAAAGTCTAGAGGAAGCTTACAGATAATTCATAGTAACACGTGCATTGTGCTGCCGAGCATTATCTTGTTGAAAAGTACATCCTGGGTGTTCCAAAAAGAATGGTAACACAACCGGTCGTAGAATGTCGTCTACGTGCCACTGTGCTATTAGTGAGCCAGAAATGACTACCAATGGGGTCCGGCTATCAAAGGAGATGGCACCCCAAACCATAACGCCCTGTTGTGGGCCTATGTGGCGTGCAATAGAATTGGTAGGATTTCCACGCTGACCTGGACGTCTCCAGACACGTCTGCGTCAGGACACAGTTGGAAACGGGACTCATTATAAAGTATATACGTCCCCATTCAGCTCAGTTCCAAGTTGTTCGAGCTCCACATCCTTGTAATCACACTTGACGGTGAATAGGCGTGAGAGGTAAGTGACGTAATGGTCGGCTCGAGCTTAAATTCCGCTCTCTCGTTCTTTTGTCCAAGGGTCACGTTGGACACGTGTGTGACACCCCGCGGTAGATAGTTGGTAACGGTGAATCCAGTGCTATGATAGCTGCTGTGACAATCACTCTGTCTTCCCGTTCTGTAGAGGTCCTCTGTCGACCGCTGCCGTTTTAACGCTGATATCTGCTGTTATTGATCCACTTTTGCCCTCATCGTCTAATTGCCATATTGCTTCGACCCAGAAGTCGAGCGATTGTTCGATTCGTCCAACCAGTCTTTTTCATTCCGATAACACGAACCCTTTCAAACTCCGACATCTGACCTAATATGCACGAGGCATTGTTACAGCCGACGTAAGATATCCGAAGTCGAAATGCAACCAAAATTTTGATCATTCGACTGAATCGCTCTTTATATACACCTGCTGAGTGCGCAGTTCCTATGTGCTGGAGCTCCCAATATTCCTTCATTGGACACCAAAGTTTAATCATTTGTGTGTTCGGTCCCAATGGCTTTGCATACGCAATTTTATTCCAGTCGAGCAACTCCTTCTTGGTGTGTCGGTTTTTTTTTGTTATAGAATATATATAGAACAATTAAGAAAGCTTGAGTAGATTATTTTATAAAAATTGAATTTTGATAAAAGTATTGTGACACACATAACTATTAATAAGACTGATGACATTTTGGCTATATTAAAAAAGAAATGGTCAAGAACAAGATTTTCAGTCACTAAGACTATTAAAAGTATTGAAACCGAAATTAACAATTCTAAAGTTTTGGTAGATGTCTTGCAACATATGAGAATTTATTCGGATGAACTAAAATATATAAATGCAGAAATAGAGTTTACTGTAGATCTTAAAGCTTTAGCTAATGAATTAAAGCAACAGATGTCCAAGTAAAGATAACAACATGGACATTTCGTGAAGGAAAGAAAATGCACAAATTCTCAAATAATAACCGAATGGAAATTTGTATGACTTCGAAGGCACCAGAATTCATAAACAACATGGTTATGTCAGGAAAGGTCAAGTGTATAAAATTATCGAAGATTTCTATAATCCATTTTATGGAGATAATAACCAGTAGATCACTTTTTGGAATACTTAATGAGACTGCGATACATAAATATAAATCATTAGATAAAATTTCCAAGTTTCATTATTTCGTTATCTATTAAGTTTCGTTATTTATTTTAGTCACCCCATAGTCTCCACCTGCCTGTCTTTTTAGGGACAAGATGAAGGAGACTCGCCCAACAGCTTTTTGATGGTCGACACTTCCCTTGTTGTAGCATACAAACTCTTTACGAGCTAATTCAAATTCGTCTGGAGCGAGACGACGTGTTTTGGCAGCCACAGGTGGACCTTTGGTAACAATATGAAGGACTGTTTTCACCTGAGTTGTTTGGATTATTAAACACTTCGACTCCTCAAGCAGTGCTTTAATTTATAGATTGTCGATATTAGTTGATATTGTTGTAAGTCTTGATGAGGGGTCACTGAGGATTCTACCTATTGAACTCAGTGAAGTCATAGGATCAACAAGACGTTTTCGTTTGATATCGACTAGCAATCCAAATTGTTTTAAAAAATCAGCACCAATAATAGGTTTAGCTACTTCAGCTGCGATAAAAGTCCAAAGAAATCTGCGACGTAAGCCTAAGTCTAGATGCAAATGTTCTGAACCATAGGCATTTATTTTAGATGAATTAGCAGCATATGGAGAGAAGCCCTGATAGGGCTTTATATGTTTATTTCTTGAAGAAAGAGGTAACACACAAATTTCTGCTCCAGTGTCAATCAGAAAAGGCGTCCACTTGTGCGGTCAAAAATAAATAGGCAACCTTTGATTGTTGGTGACCATCGCTTGTCGCCGCCGGCGACGTGCCACTTAGTTTTCCGCAACAGATGAATTTACGAAATTACAAAGCTTGGTACATTTAATGACTTTCTTGCCAAACTTCCTATGATACTGTAATATTATTCTTATGTATTCTGGCATCACTTAATTTTGTTTTCTATATTGACAACGCCTGATTGAGACATTCTGTAAACAACAATCATGCCTATCATGTAAACTCGCTTCTAAGTCATTAAAAAACTTAATTCCGTCTATTCAACTCTCATTGCCTTACTAATAGTACAATTTTAATGACTTAGAAGTTTTCTTGAATCGTTTCGTTTTCAAATTAAATAATGGAACAACTGCTGAAACCTGAAATATTCGATATAGATCCCACGTGTTCTAATGTGGAAACAAAATGTCACCCACCATTGGGAAAAAAAAACTTTGAAAACTTTTTAGGAGGCATAAGAACCCTTACGGAAGAAAATAAACTTCCTTTGCTGAGTAATTACGTAACCTCAAATGTTTACCAGTTCCTTAATGATTGCACAACTTATACTCAAGCTATTGCGATACTTGATTCCCTTTTTATAAAGAAATGTAACGTTATATTCTCTAGACATTGCTTGTCGACGCGAAATCAACAAACGGAAGAAACTGTCAGTCAGTATTTACAAGTTTTAAGCCAATTGAACAAAGACTGTGACTTTAATGATGTAAAGGCTGAGGAATACCGAAAGGAGTATATTAGAGATGCTTTTATACGAGGATTAAAATGTCCTCGCATTCGCCAACGACTCCTCAAAAATACATCGATGACTCTCGATCAAGCTTTTGAGCAAGCTAGAACCCTCGAATCAGCCGAAGTGCATACAGCTTCTTAAATGGGAAATTCCTTTCCAGTACAATCTGCAGCAATGAAAACTGACGATTTTTCAGAAGAAACCTTAGCAACATCAGCGGCTTCCTCCTCCTCAAGATCTCAAAAATGCTTCTTTTGCGGAAATGACTTGCACTCACGAACCATTTGTTCAGCTAGAGATGTTATTTACAGAAAATGTGGAAAATAGGGACATTACCAGCGAGTGTGCAAATCTAGACCTGGTAGAAATTCTTCAAATGTGGTGGCTTCTTCAAACATATTGCCAGCTATTTCGGGATCTACTCACTGTCTCCAGAAATCAATTATTATGGCATTGGTTAATAACATTCAACTCAGTGCATTAATTGATACAGGGAGCTCTCTTAGTCTTCTTAACGAAAAACATATAGTGAAATGTAAATCGAAATTTGAACCATATTTTGGAAAAATATCCATGGCAAACTCCTCCATGGTGACTGAAACAGTGGGTGTCTGTAGAGTTAATTTAAAAATTGAAAACTTCACTTATCACAATGTGGAACTTTTAGTTATGAAAGATCTTTGTAGTGATATTTTGATTGACCATGATATTCTAAACAGACATTCATCAGTAGAAATTGGATTTGATGGTAATAGATCTCCACTAACAATTTGTTCTTTGGCTGTAGCACAAGTACCTCCTGTTTCATTATTTTCTAACTTGAATCCAGACTGTTGACATTTGGTTACGAAGTCGAGACATCATACTGATGAAGATAATAATTTTATGGCATTGAAAGTTCAGACACTTCTTCAGGAAGGAGTCATTGAACCAAGTAACTCATCATGGAGGGCTCAAGCCTTTGTCATTAGAGGAGAAAATCATAAGCCCAGAATGGTAGTTGACTACTCTCAAACAATTAATAAATACACGTTACTGGATGCCTACTCTTTGCCTAAAATAGAAGAGGTAATTTTGAAAATTTCAAAATATAAGGTTTTTAGCAAAATTGATCTCCAAAGTGCCTACCATTAAATTCTTATCCAGGATTGCGAGAGACATTATACAGCTTTTGAAGTTAGTGGAAAGCTCTATCAGTTTTTACGTGTCCCTTTTGGGGTTACTAATGGAGTAGCTTGTTTTCAAAGAGTCATTGACAAAATTATTGAGGATGAAGGACTCACCCTTACATATCCATTCATTAATGAAGTTACTGTGTGTGGAAAAGATCAGAAAGAACATGATGACAACTTAGAGAAGTTCCTGACTGTGGCAAAGAAGTATAATTTGACCCTAAATGAAGATAAGTGTACCTACTCAAATAATTATGTCCATTTGCTAGGCTACATTGTTCGGGATGGTATAATTAAACCAGATCCTGAACGACTAAAACCTTTGAGAGATATGCCTGTTCCGAAAGACTCATCTGCATTGCAACGTACTTTAGGAATGTTTGCCCATTATTGCCGGTGGATCCCGGGATTTTCTCAGAAAATACGTCCTCTTCTAGGAAAGAAACAGTTTCCTCTTGCTAGAGATGCTGTATTGACTTTTAATTCACTGAAAGATGATGTAGCAAATGCTGCCTAGGAAACAATTGAAGATGACATACTATTTAGAGTGGAAACTGATTCGTCCGATTTCGCAATTGGAGCTACCTTGAGTCAAGCTGGACGTCCTGTTGCCTTTTTCTCAAGAACCCTTAATACATCTGAATTGAGACATTCATCTCCAGAAAAAGAAGCATATGCCATTGTGGAATCACTTCGTCATTGGAGACACTTCTTGATGGGAAAGCATTTTGAAGTATTCACTGATCAACAAACAGTCGCATTTGTATTCAATCAGCGACATAGTAGTAAAATTAAAAATGAAAAGTTAATCCGTTGGATACTTGAACTTGCTAGTTTTAAATATGACATTATTTATCGTCCTAGAAAGCAAAACGTGATTGCTGATACATTATCCCGTATAACTGGGCTCTAACTCCCAGAGTCGACATAAACTATCTTCACAACTCTCTTTGTCATCTTGAGAGACATTCGTGTCATCCAGGTATCCTGGAGTGACACGAATGCATCTTTGGGTTCGTTGCAAAAATCTCTCTTTTTCTTTAGAGGATAAAAGGAAAGTCACAAACTTCTGTCTAATATGCAGCGAATTAAAGCCAAGATTTGTTAAACATGTTGGAATTCTTGGGAAAGCTACTTCCCCTTTTGAAAGGTTAAATCTTGACTTTAAAGGGCCTTTACCTGGTGCTTCAAGAAATCACTATATTTTAACAATAGTTGATAAATTCTCTAGATTTCCGTTTCTCTAGGTTTTCGCGAAGAAGTTGGCTGGGTTTTTTATCACCTAGATTTACTCTACTCAACATTTTTTTTTTAATTTGTATATTATCCGTGTCAGTTAAACGCGAAATCACAGTAGCTTTTAGTTTTTGATACGGAGTATTTTCCGGTGGCGAAGTAACAATGTCATTTACCACGTTAAGAACCCTCTGTTCCACCGCGCCAACAACGGTGAAGTATTTTGTTTCTTCAATGGTATTTTTGGGTGCGTGAAATTGAGCTTCTACATGAGCAAACATCAAACCTGGTGCGTCAGTCGAAAAAGATGGAAACTTGACCGAGATTGCATTTACCTGCAGTAAAGAAGTGCTTTCAATATTGCATGAATTCAAGCCAGAATCATTTCGCGTTGAAGTTGCCATGGCGCTGTAGAGCTAAACCTAAAGTAGAATCAATGCTAAGCAAGCCTAACGTAGAATTAATAAAAAAAATTTGAAAAATACTGTTGTGCCGGGTCACCAATTTTAATGCCTTTGATGTTCAATTAATGATAAAATTTAAGGCAAAATACAAATAACATTTATTAACTAAAATGAACAAAGTGTCTAAGCAAGAACGAAGTTTTCTCAGCTTTTTTTTATCTGATTTTTGTGGGCTATGGAGTTGCAAAGGCTATAATCCCGTTTAAAAGATGTTTTTCATTCAGTATATGTCATAGTACTTTAGTTTCTGCAGGAACACTTGTTTATTAACTACTATTGTTTCCAAAATTTTATGAAGGTAGTACTTTGTTGTGGATTTTTCTTGAGTGTATTCCAGAGATGATTTCTTTGGGAGGAGTATTTGTTACAATTTAAAATGACATGTTCCAACTCGTTGATATGATTACATATGCTACATATTGCATTTTCCTGTAGATAGAATTTGAGTAAAACCTCAGGAGTTGTGATCATTTTACAGATGATTCGAGTGATGAGAATTTCCTCTCTTCTGCTTCTTGTCCACTTGGATATTTTGTTTATAGTAGGAATGTTTCCCAAGTCTTCAAAATATTTACTTGAATAAAAATTTTCGTTTGTTTTTTTCCATTCTTTTTCTGTAGATGTTTGCTATGGATATCCTCCGAAGCAATCCAGTCAAGGAAAATGTTGGACTCCGTAAACGATTTTGCGAAATAATCCGCCTGTTCATTCCAAATAATTTTCGAGTGTCCCAGAGTCCATAGCAGAACCATTTTAGTTTGAAATTGCGAGAGGATGAAAACTTTGCTAGCTAATCTATGAATAACTTTTGGAGATTATATTACAATTTTTAGAGCAGTTAGAACAGAGTGACTATCTGATAAAATTAACAATTTTTTACTTAATCCCGTGAGATCATCTAGAACTTGGCATATGGCTAGAGCTTCTGCTGTATATATTGTGTAAATGGGGTTTAAACTGTAAGCAAAGGAGGAATTTTTCATTATGCCGGTAATCGAAGTCATGTTATGGTTTTTGAAGCATCCGTAGCTATAATGAAATAATCTCTGTAGTTATTGCTCACTATTTCGTCAAATAATCCTCTGATGATAAAAGAAGGAATGTTTTTGTTCTGAAATTCAAATTCATTGGTTTAAATTTCATATGGAAGCTCTGTAAAGTACAGAAATCTAGGGATAGATATTATTTGCTGCCAATTAATATTCAATATATGAAAAGCATTAGAGATTTGTTTTTGTCCTCTTCCGGAATATTTAGATCCATAGTACCAGGGCTACTGCATTGTAGAGAGGAAAAAGTCGTTTGAAATTTGAGAGATAAAATATTTATTCCCAAACCTTCTTAATTTCTCCGACAATATTTCCTCATCAGCTATTTGTAAAAGTACAATGTTTAGAGTCCATTGTGGCAAACCCAAAGCGATTCTGAGTGTTTTCGTTTGAATGATGTTATTAAAAGGTTTGAGCTGATTATCTGACCATTTGTTAATGATATGACATGTATAATTAAAGGTGCTGCAAATACTATTATTAGTTAATTTGATCAAGTCTTTTGCTTTTGGATCGAAGAGCTTATATGCTAATCCTTTAAGAATATTGATTTTTTTCAAAGCTTTGTTTTTCTTGTGATTCATTGTTGTAAGATTCTGATTCTGTTTGGAAAAATATACTCCTAGATATTTAACGGAAGTTGCCATGTGAGAGGGAATCCTGCCAAAATAATATTAGGAAACGTTTGGATTCTTTTATTTGATAATTCTGCAATTGTACTTTTATCAGGATTTAGGGATAGTTTTCAATATTTGCACCATTGTGTTATTCTTTCTTAGGTATAGTCTTTTCTGCAATTTTTTATTGACTATATCCAGGAATTGGGGAGAACAATAATTAAAAATATCATCTGCATAAACTGAGCATTCAACTCCTGCTTCCAATGTTTCGAAGATATCATGCATATAAATAATAATTAATACAGGGGAAAGGACACTGCCTTGAGGGACTCCTTTTGGAACAGATTTTTGCGATGATAGGCTGACACTCCATCGAATCTGAAGAGATCGATAAGTTAGGAATTTGTGAATCCATAGCTATTTTCCCAGTAATTCCAATTAGGAGACATTTGTATAAAAGACCATCTATATAAACTGAGTCATAAGCTCCCTTTATATCCAGGCTAATTCCCACAAAGAATTTTCTTCTCTCGTTTGGCATCTAAGAAAGCTTTATTAATGAGGTATGTGGCAGTTCCACTGTCTTTAAATTGTACAAAGCCATAATGGTGAGAATGAAGTTTTCGTTCTATTGTCAGAAAATAAGATATGCGTCCAGTCAAGATTCTTTAAAATGTTTTAGAAAATACGGAAATTAAAGCTATTGGTCTATAAGATGAAATTTTAGTTTTGTCTTTGCACGGTTTTGGAATTGGGAGGGTAACTGCATGTTTCCATGACTGATGTATAATAGAATTCTCAAATAAATTCTGAAAATAGTTTAAAACAACAATTCTTTGGTTACTGTTCAAGTTTTTTTTAGGAAAGTTGCTTTAATCTGCTCTCTCTTGGGGTAGTATTTTTTACATATTTTATAGTTCTGTTTAATTTTGAAATATGGAGACGCTTTTTAAGAAGTTCGTTTTCTTTATTGAGAAAATCTAGGGGAATTAGTTCGTGAGAACCGTTATTTGACGCAAATTAGCTCGAAAAAAGTTGTGATTGTGTTACGTATTTATTATGGTAATAGAGGAGATTTCAAGTTGATTCTGCATTCTTGTTCGTTGTAAGTTTTCTGAGAAGGCTATAGAAGATTTTAGGATTATAGACTTTATTGCATATTTCATCCCAGTACTTTGCTTTTTTTTTAATACGATATCTCAGTTTGCTTAAATATTGTTTGTATTTTATCCATAATTGTGGAGAAATATCGCTTATAGCCTTTTTGCGGAAATTTTTTTCAGTCTGTATAAATTATTGCAGGTGCTGTTCTACCAAGGAGGAAAGGACTTATTGGATAATTGTATTTCTTTGGTATTATTTAGAATTATTTCTGAGATTATATCAGTGAGGTTTTCTATTTTGTGTTCTGGGTTTTCTAATGATGATTGTACTTATTTCATTGTTAAGTGCCAGTCTGTTTTCTTAGAAAATCGCATATTCTGACGTTGCAGAAACAGTTCCGTGGTTATGGGATAGGGATCGCTATCGGAGGAACATTCCGATACATAAGTGTTAATGTTTCCGGACAAGTTTGCAGAGCAGAGGGTGAGATCAATCAGAGTAGCTGAGCTTATATTACCTATGTGGGTTGTGGTAGTAGTATTGAGAAGGATAAAATTGGAATCACTTAACCATTTTACAAAATCTGTACGATGAGGTGAAATATGGTTCGAACAACTCCGCTGACAAAACACATTTAAATAAAGTCAACAAATTAATCAGAACAAAAATAATTCGAGATAAAAACCAATGTTTTTAAAAACAACGTTTTTATATGGTGGCAAAAGTTTATTAAAAAAAGATCACTCTCTCTGCGTAATTCAATATATCTTCCATAGATGGCGCAACCTTACTACACAAACTATGCTATTAAAAAAATATAAGTTAAAATTTGTCGCAAATGTCTAAATATTGCATTGTTAGGCGAGTAAGAACGATTCCAAAAGTTTCAGATCTCTAGCTTGATGGGAATTTGGTTAAATTAACGATCGAAAATTTGATGACAAACACTCATACACACCAAGTGAAATACAGAAAAACGTTATAATAAAGGAAGAAAAAACAAACGCTTGGATGTCAACACTTTCTACGCTTGACTCAGAACGTGGCTCCCTCTGGGAAGTTACAAAAGAGTTAAGAAAGAAAAGCTCAACTATCTCGGGTCTCACAGGGCCCACAGGTGTCGCATTTAGTGATAAAGATAAATCAGAAATATTTGCTGATTCTCTCCAAAAGCAGTTTCAGCTAAACGACATACAAACACCAACACATGACAGGACAATAACACATATCGTTCACGGCTATTTTTCAAATGAAAACAACTTTAAAAATACCCCCTACCCTCCTGTAAACCTTCAGAAATAATTAAATATATCAATAAAATTAAAATTAACAAATTACCGAGTCATGACGGAGTCACTAGTAAAATTTTTTAAAACCTCCCTCTACCTACGATCTTTGAAATTAATATTAAAATCAACCGTATGCTAAAAATCGGTCATTTCTCTAGTCAATGGAAGACGGCCTCGGTTGTCCCAATCCTAAAACCAAAAAAAGACCCAACCTCTACAGAAAATTATAGACCAATCTCTCTGCTTCCGATTCTCGGAAAATTGGCAGAGAAAATTATTCTCAATAGATTAGCTGACCACCTCCAAAAATACAATGTCATAATTCTTGAACAGCACTGCTTTATGCCACAGCTCACCACAACCCAACAGTTAATGCGTGTCACGAATTTCATCAAATGAGGACTGGAAAACGTAGAAAAAACAAGGGGTGGTCTTCCTCGACATCCAGAAAGCATTTGACCGTGTCTGGCATACGGGATTAATGTATAAATTAATTAATTATAAAACCCCAACTAACCTAATTATTTTAATAAACTCATACTTAAAAAACAGATATTTCACAGTAAAAATTAAAAATACCTTTTCAACTAAGAGAAATATATGCTCAGGAATTCCGCAAGGCTCACATCTGGGGCCAGCCCTTTTCCAATGTTTCATGAACGATATACCAAAACACGACAACATAATTCTCTGCATGTACGCAGACGACACAGCGATACTTGCAAAACACAGTAACAATAAAGTAATCACGCATAACATTAATAGACACATCCTACGCTTGGAAGATTGGTTTTCCAAATGGAAAATTGCCTTGAATATTTCCAAAACGGAGGCCTTCTTTGCAAGAACAAACAGAACAGAAAAACCAAAAATTGTCATCGGAAACAGACAAATCCCTTGGTCTCAATCAGCCAAATATCTTGGCGTCGTTTTAGATAAAGGTTTCACTTTTAAAAACCACATCACACATATTCATGAAAAATTCTGACTAGCCACGAAGAAATTTATCTCACTAATTTGTCGGAATTCAACATTACCTATTAAATATAAAAAAGCTTGTCTATACACAATTTCTGCTACCCATCCTGACTTATGTTTGCCCAATTTGGAATCAGGCTGCTCAGATCCACCATAATAAAATTGAAATAGTACAAAATAATATTATTAAAATGATCGCACGAACCAGATGGTTCATGCGAAACGAAGACATAAGAGATTCCCTTAAAAAATTTCAAAACTTCAAAATTATACCACCTTTATCACAAATAAATTCTTAAACAGTTTAACAAATAACCCAAAGCCCTCCATCCAAGAAATTAAAAACTACTACTTAAAATCACTTCTCTTCAAACCAAAATTTCCTCCAATAGGAAAGTTCCCTCTGCCTTATTGAGTCAGCGGAAAACCTTTTCCCGGTAAAATAATCTGAACTCTCTAGAACCTGAGCAGCTGCTTCCTGATTGGATAGTGACAATTCACCCTGTTCTCACCCATCCATCTGCGCAGAAAAACGCTCGCTTTTCACCCTGATTCTCATAAAAATTTTAATATCAAGATTACCTATTTCTCATTTAACTGCTTCCTAATTAAAGACTTATTTTTTAAGTACTCATGTAGCCTTTTTATTTTATTTAATTAAATTTTATTTAATAAACATCCATTTTAATCACGGGCAATTGGTAAATTTAATCAGGTTAAACTCAGACTGGAAATTAAAGCCCCTTAGGGCTAGGCACTCTAAATAAAAATCCACTACGAACCTCATATCGGGTGCTGTAGGTTAAGGTCACCAAAAATTAAGATTGGATTTATTAAGGATTCCTATTAGGAATCAATTAATGAGATATTGAGTCCTCGTGGAGTATATAAGTTTATTATGTAAAAGGATATATTATTAATACATAATTGTATAATTAGCATTTCAATATATCTGGAGTTTGCACTATTGAAATAGGGATTTGACGAGCAGAAATGTTTGTTGGTACTGAATATAAAAATTGAAATTGGTTGATTTACTGAAATCCAAAGAGAAAAAAAAAAGATATATACAAAAACACTTTCTTCTTACTCTGTGCTGGAGGGAGGGGAAAAAAAGAGTAAAGAAATATGGTTAAGAGATAAATCCTCTTCCTTATTTCTTCAGTTTCAGTTATCAATTACAAATGCTCTTATCGCAGTTGTTATAATATGTAAATCAAAATTCCAAACCTTTCTGCTTCAAGGAAATGACTTGATACATAAATCGATAATACCAGCAAACGATTCTCAGTTTAGCGAACACAACGAAAAGTAAACAAACATTAGCTGTTGCCAATCACAAAAAAACTTTTTATACAAATAGGATGTTACCACAGAGTTAATTGTTAAACATGCTAAGTGATATTTTCCTATTGATAGTTTCTGTAACAGGTCTAAAAAACAAACAGTAACTTGCTTATTTATAATTATTATTTTAATGTGATATTTAATGTTTGTCATTTTCAGAAATTGGAAGGGAAAATAATTGAAGCATTTTTTGATGTTCTTACTATCAAATAGAAATAGTTTAATTAAAACGGTAATTTAAGTTTTTTACCATTCGTTTACTACTAGTTGATTTAATGATTGTTCATTAGCGTCGTACACAGAAGCAACATGAAAGCTATTGACAACAGACCCGTAATTTTGAACATGTGTTAAGTATAGAAGACAACACTTGTCTGGCAACTCCTTTTCCAAACTTCCCAACCACGTCTTGAGGATTGGATTTGGAGTTTCAACAAATTTAACGTGTATCAGCCCCATCAGAAGTTAAAAACAGTAATACAAGTAAATTTTATGATTTGGCAATACTATGGACTCTCAAAAATTAGCAATCAGTAACTGTTTAATAAGTTAAAAATGATATCAGAATTTATTATTATCCATATTTGAATTACTATAAACTATTTAATATATTGAGGGGGGAAATGCACACGAATTCATTAAAATAAAATTGTATTGTGTTCTCTGCTTTCTTCTTATATTATATTATATAAAAGCAAAGCTGCATATGGAATAACTAAGAAAACTACTTCCCGTATTTTTTTTAAATCTATAATTTCTCTCCTCAAGAAAAGAAATTAATACTTGGTATTCCTGTGAGTGAACCATTTACCTAACATATACATATATATAATTTCTGTAATAATATTTAATATACAACTATAATAATCACATTTCATATTGTATAGAGAGGGATCCGTTACATTACATTTTATTACTTAGTCAGTTTAACAGGATTCAATGAAAAGAATAGTGAAAAGAATTCTGAAACAGAATTCTGAATATAACAGAAGTTATCTTTAAATTTTCAATCGATTCAACGAAGAACCGCATTTCTTCAGCTCTATTACATGATTCTATTTCTTGAAAAATAAAACTGTAGGCGAATTTGCCATTATATGAAGTTCTAATAATAAATAATTCGAAATAAAAACCAACGTTTTTATATGGTGGCAAAGTTTATTAAAAAATTATTAAAATATTAGTTAAAACTGGTCGCAAATATCTAAATATTGAATTGTTAGGCAAATAAGAACGGTTCCCAAAATTTCAGAGCTCTAGCTTGATGGGAAGTTGGTTAAATTAACAATAGACAATTTGATGACAAACTGATACACATACATACAGACACACACCAAGTGGAATACATAAAAACGTTAAAACTAACTAAAATTAATTAATCCGGTAAATTAAATGGTTGGAATGCAGTTTAGTCAAACCACTCTTGGAGACAGGAATTATTTGGCGGTATTTTGCCAAATGTTACTAAATTGGTCCACGAAGCGGACTTAACATTCAGCCAAAAACGCCAAGTTTGGCAATATTCAAATTGCTCTATGATTGGGCTAAACTGCATTATTTAAAAAAATATGATATAAAACTTGTCGCAAACGTCTAAATATTGCATTGTTAAGCGAGTACGAACGATTCCCAAAATTTCAAAGCTCTAGCTTGATGGGAAGTTGGTTAAAATAACGATCGAAAATTTGATGACACACACCAAGTGAAATTCAGAATAATTCGAGATAAAAACCAACGTTTTTATGTAGTGGCAAAGTTTATTAAGAAAAATTATTGAAAAATTAGTTAAAACTGATCGCAAATATCTAAATATTGCATTGTTAGGCAAATAAGAACGGTTCCCGAAATTTCAGAGCTCTAGCTTGATGGGAAGTTGGTTAATTTAACGATTGAAAATTTGATGACACACTGATACACACACACACAGAGAAACACACACCAAGTGAAATACATAAAAACGTTAAAAGTAACTAAAACTAATTAATTCATCCGGTAAATTAAATGGTTGGAATGCAGTTTAACCCAATCACTCTTGGCGACAAGAATTATTTGGCAGTATTTTTCCAAATGTGGCTACCCTGGTCCGTTTTACGGACTTAACGTTCAGCCAAACAAAAAAATCGCCAAGTTTGGTGCCAATTTTTGAAATCGCGCCAAGTGGTTGGGATAAACTGCATCATTGAAGAAAATGCTAGCTAAAACTTGTCGCAAATGTCTAAATATCGCATTGTTAGGCGAGTGAGAACGATTCCCAAGGTTTCAGAGTTCTAGCTTGATGGGAAGTTGGTTAAATTAACGATCGAAAATTTGATGACACACACACTCCAAGTGAAATTCAGAAAAACGTTTTAAAAAACGTTGTAAAATTAAATTATTCAGAACAGAATGATAATTATTGCTGAAAATGAAGTATAATTAATTGTAAAGTAATCTATTCAAAGGGAAAAAAAATGTCTGAATGGACTTAAAGCATTTAAATTAATTTTTAATGATTCTTTTATACTCTCACTAGAAGCCTTCTTTTGTATATATATATATATATATATAAAGATCGAAAAATAAAATAAAACAAGTAAATTGTACTTTATTCATAAGTTTTATTTTAATTAAATTTGTTCTTATAAATAAAACTGCAATCAAAGACAAATTCATGAAATGAAAGTCCATTCATAAATTTTTTGAGGTAATTCCTTTTTTAGTTCTTAAAGATAAAGATAAAAGTAGCATTAAGACAACGAACCTAAAAATAAATAAATTAGCTTTATGTATGTGAAATTTATTTGCTCTCGTTCCCCGAATACAAGCTTTGTGGTTCGGCTATACAAGCTTTTTCTTCTGAAAATGATACAATTCGACATTTTCACGGAAAACTTTTTATCTTTATTATCTCTACTTAAGGAGTACTAAATATGCCCTTTTTATGTGATTTGTAATGGTCAAATTTGGTGAGTGATTTAGTGTCTGGGCCTTTAAAACTTATTAGAATTATTCGTACAATGTTACTATACATTTTTGCATTTAAAAAATATTTCCTCTAAATTAGGGTTCCTTTTACTACTAATAATCACTGCAATTATTATTATTATTCTGAATCTGCAAATAGTAAGCATTGATAATGTTTTAGTCAAAATACGGGGACCTTCGTTTGAAATTGAATTGCAGTTTTCATTTTAATTTCACCGCTTACTAGATTTATTATGATATTTGTAAATAGAAAAATATCATCTAAAAACTAATTGTTTTGCTTAGCAATTGATGTAATTCTTAGAATTTATCTGAATATGGGAACATTATTAAGTGTTTGGTAAAATGATAAAACACACACACACACAGTGATTAAAATATCCTTTATTATGATAACTATGAACTGCACATATATGGTTTTTTTTTTGTAACAATGGCAAACAAAAAAAATTTGGCAAATAGAAAATAAATAAAATTAATTTCTACCAGCATCTAATGTCTTAAAAACCCAGACTTAAAAAAGACACACAAGAAAATTATATGTGAAGCTTACGTAGTGTGGGCTATTTGCGATTTTCTCTTCCAATAGCAACATGCGATTTCTGTCTGATATTACTTAAATTTGCAATTCCCTTCTAATAAATTCAAACGTGATGTAAGCAGATTGAAGATGAAAAGTGTTTTGTATAGATTTGAGAAGATATATTTATATATATGTCGGAGACGAAGAATTTAATATGAGAGTTAGTGAACGGTAGATAAGAGATTGTAGCATAAGTGAATATTGATAACTGGCCGACTTGATATCAAAAATCCTTAGTAGATTAAGTCCGCATTGGAAGAAGATTTCCCTCTTGGACTCTCATCGGAAGAGATATTTTTCTTTTGAGCCCGGGTGAGATAAAATTGAATTTAGATTATTATTCCCAAACTATATTTCAGATGCGTTGAGGAAAGAGAGAGTAATATTGCATAAATATTCATTAATTGAATAAAATGATTTAACAATTATAGGACATCCTTTGACTGTAAGTTTCATAATTATCTCCATAAAATTGTTACTGATTGTTTGCAAATGAAAGGAAGACATCACACACATTAAAAAAACTTTTATTGATAAACCTAACAATACTACACTTCTTCTGTTCCACCGCGAGATCATTGCCTCTTCTGGATTCACACCTCTGGAACGAATCGGTAATGCAAATAATGTCTCTCTCTCTCTCTCTCTCTCTCTCTCTATATATATATATATATATATATATATATATATATATATATATATTTAAAATTTGGTTTAAACAATTCTTTTTAAAAATATTGTCAGTTAAGGACATGAATTAATTTATCTATTCTATGGTCATAAAGAATAAACGATAACGTATTCTTCACGATAATGTATTATTAGCCTCCAAAGAGACATAGTAATCTAATAAATTTAATTAGAGTGAAAATTTTAAGGAACTTATTTCAGCTACCACGACGAAATTATTATTCATTTAATATTATCCAATCTGGCTCATCCTAAATCAATTCAGGCACATGTACTATTTTGTTCTTGAAATAAAATATTTTCTGAAAGTTCAAATGAAAACTGACAATCCTCTGCCAAGATTACTTTTCTAACACGAAAAAAAAATTAATACAATTATAAAATTTGCTAATGTTTAAAAAGTAGATGGCTGAAGCAAAATTTCCTTATAGCTAAACAACATTAGTTCAAACTTGTGTGTTGCTTTTCACATAAATATAACTTACCTTTTACTTTTTACAAATTTTAATGCTTCAGAAAGTCTTTCACGACTGGGATGCAATTATAATAGAGATAATGTCACCACAGATGGAAATCTCATCTAATATTCTTTTCATATCAAAAACTTCCGATATGCAAGAGTGTCTCTAGCACTCAATTGATTGACACACATAATAAAATAGATAATAGCCTGGAAAATAAGAGCTATTAAAATATTTCACTTAAAATAATACTTCATATGAAAACTTGGAATATTTCCATCAGTTTTCACGTCACCCAGGAGGTATGTTGTGTAAATGCATTAATCCTTTTTCCAACAGGAAAAGCAGGTTCTCCCGCTCGCGTGCGAGTAGACATACATTCTTTACACTGTAACATACACACTCATGCAATTATTTTTTCTACACAAAATAATGAATCTTTAATGAAACAGAAGAATTATAACATTCATTTCATATAATATTTTAAATAATTAAAAAGCTACGTGAATAAACTTACCTAATAATTGATGCATTCAATACTTTTGTATATACTTCTGCTTGCATTGATAACAAGCATTAACATTATACGATACAATATACTTGATATTATTTAAACACGTACCTGCAATATAATCAAACATGTGTACTTTTTAAAATCATTAATATCAATATTATCGTTTTCTCGGTTTAGTACTTTATTTGTAAAGTATGATATAAAAACACCGCAATTCATGCAGTCAGTTTTTTTTTTCAGATGAATAGGATATGAAATATGCCTATTTTGTTCATCGCATAACAAAATATTTAACGTTCTCCATAAATCTATTAATTTAGTGTACCTACTTTCATTTCCGAAACCTAAAGAATCATAAAAATATCATTTCTTGACATTTAACTTAGCCACTAATAAAACCCTATGATAAGACACATTAATTAATTACCTCCAATTTTCAGAATTTGAGTGTGTTAACATCTTGCCAGAATAGAATCTCTACTTTGTATGGTTTTTAAACTGAATGTATCAATTAAACTATCCTACACCCATTCTTTATGAAAATCTGTTCCTTTTTTTAAATAATACTTACTTCCTCATCTGATATATAACTATCTAATGATTTCACCACATAAAAATGTAGTTTAATGTCCTCAATATGTGAACTACTTGGCTGTAATCAAATACATAATAATTTGGGGTGTAAAAGATCCATTTGGTTCAAGCCATTTACATTACATAATATTTATTGCTCTGATTTTAAATTTTCCTTTGCTTCTTTCTTGACAGTTAAAGAAGGATATCCCGAAGCTTTTCTCTTCAATTTTTTAACTTCATTAGTACGTTTAAATGTATACTGCTAATTTAAATGCTAATTGGGAGGTAACCAAATAATTTTCTTGTTTCATTTCCCCGTTTCTTTCTGTTACTCATTCACTCATTGAAACCATAGTTTTTAAATTGTTTTTTAAACAAGATTACAGAGTAACTTTGACAAATTTATTTTGAAATAAGCAATGGAAACATGCAACTATTATTCTCTTCTCCAAAGCCATTCCATTCCATCCAACTATCGACCTATCAGTCTACTAAATTCTATTTCAAAAACTTTTGAAAGAATCCTGCTAACCAGAATACTGACTCGTGTTTCCTCTAATAATATTCTTCCAGATTCACAATTCGGCTTCCGTATTAACCACAGCACTGTCCATCAACTGCTACGGGTTATGAATGCCATTACTGAAAGATTTTATTCCATTCAAGTCTCTGGGGGTATCTTTCTCGACATACAAAAAAAAACTTTCTACCGCCTCTGGCACGATGGATTGATCTTCAAACTAATGAAATTAGATTCCCCCTACTTAATAGTTATCTTAAATAACTACCTTAAAGATAGAACATTCCAAATTAAGCTTAATAATACTCTCTCTATAATGTGCTATATAAAAACCGGTCAACCTCAAGAGTCTGTAATTTCTCCAATTTGCTACAATTTGTTTACATATGACTTCCCTCAGAGTCCTTACAATAGCCTCTGTTTATTCGCAGATGAAGTAGCAGTCCTCACCCAAGGAAATAGTCCATATAACGTAATAGTTAAATTACAAAATCATCTAAAACAAATAGAGGATAGGATGACACTCTAGAGGATTGCTGTAAACACTAATAAAACTAAAGTTCTCATTTTTAGAAAAAGTCCATAAACAAATAATCCGCCCTATCCTACTTTATACTTCCCCTTCTTGGGGTCATGCTGCACCTACCCTCATTAAAAAATACATGTCCTTCAAAATAAAATCCTCCGCATGATTACTAACTCACTTTGGTATGTTATACACAAGGATCTCAATATCCCTCCTATTATTAAACACATTAACTATCTCTCTAGAATATTCTATAATAGACTAGCAAATCATAGTAACCCTCTAATACGGACCCAGCTAATTTTTGCTCACAATAATGGAACCCATGCCCTACCCTACCAATCTTGCAATAATTATTTCCAGCTAATTCCCCCACAACACTTTGCATTCCAGCTCAGACCCTTTTAATTAATTCCTTTATCACTCTTTTAATAGCCTCTTTCTCAGTCAACCATCTCACTCCAAACCTACATCATCAGCTATTTAATATCCTTTTCCCATCCCTACCTCTCCTCTCTTGAACTAATTTGCTGTCCACTTCTGTGCACCCAGCCAAGCAAGAACCATTTTTACTTTTCCCTCTCTTCTTTAACTTTCACATCATTAAAAAAAAGGTTAAATAATATTTTATTTATTATTATTTTAGTTATTGTAATTTTACAATAATAATAATAAAAAAAAAATTCAAATTAATCACATAAAATAATATTCTCCTCTTGCTGAAGGTTAGACATAGTCTATGGACAAGTTCAATCGTAAAGCTTACTATGGGGGAGCTGCAGTGTTTACAAACCTTTTCTTCTTCCGGTTATAGCGCAATCCCCATTATGTTGTATACGGTATTAGACGGAAGTACTTAGACTTTTCTTTATATTTTTATAAAATATTTTTTTTTTTTTTTTTTGCTTTTGAAAAGAGCTCTACGAAAAAGAGTAGATATTAAACTTTCTGTTCCGCATTTGTATGCAGCCTTAGAACTGGTGTAAATTTACTATCAGCAGTTAAAATTTATCACTTCCCTGTATATCCATCCAGAACGGTACAATGGGAGGCTGCTATGCAAAGCAAATGCAAACAAAGTTTAGTAATAATATGTTAATTCAGTGCTTTGTAATTAGAATTTCATAACAGGTGAGTGTTTAAGTATAATATCCATGTTTTGTTGGGATTTTTCTAAATAATCATGTGTATTTTGTTTCAAACATTACTTGACCCTGTTTTATAGTAACCTTGGCAAACATTTGGCTCGCTTTTGTATCAGTTAAAGGAAATTTCTTTCGGCTGTTTATCTATACATTTTTAAAACAGACGTGTTTTAGTTTTATATAGAAAAATATATTATATCTAATTTCAATTATTATGCTCGAATATTTATTATGTAGATTGTTTCTTGTGCTGCATGATGTAATTAAATTGGATAGGGATGAAATTGTCGCAACATAATTCAGAAACATGCATTTTGAGATAATAATTATAAGATTTTACATGTACGTTTTACAAAAAGAAAATAACGTTGGTTATTAATATGATTGAGATTATTTACTTTGTGAAATGATAATTTTAACTAAAAATGTATATAATTTGAAGAATTGGTGTTAGGTGAAAATGATTATTTATTCTATTCTTGTAAATATGTCAACTATAATTATTACAAACCTCATAAATTAAACACAGTTATATATTATATGAACTATTTTCTTTATAAAACTGTTTGAAATGTAAATTGCTTTAAAAATTTGTAATACTTGGAAATTTATATTTAAATTACTTTGTAGGAAAATCTTCAGATGATGCAGAGCACCCAGATTATATCTCTTCAATAATGGTCCTCATTGAAAACAATGAACCAGTGTGAAAGACAAATGAAATGCAAATTATCAAGTGTTCTAGCTGATATGTTCACATTTAGTATTAGTATTATAAAGTAATTTGAGCAATTTACTACATGTGCAGAGTTATTTTACTTAATCCATGTATATTAATCAAAGCATATTTTCCAATTTGCTTTAAATTTATATTATATTATGAGGAATTTTGAGTAAAAATAGTAATTATAAATTTTGCTTTAAAAATAAATTTTCTTTCTTTAATGTCTTCTCTCAATTTTTTCAAAGGATGAATGAATTACCGAAGAGATTCAATGTATAAATAGTTTGAAACTGGAAACCAAAGACATAGGTAGCCAAACAGATATAACCTTGTCTGAAATGAATGAAATGGAGCAAAAGCTGCATACTGCACAATTATTATTACAGCTGAAGCAAAATGATCCAATTTTTATTATTATTATGTAAAAATTTTATAATTCCTTGCTTGTACACATGTTTTGATTTTATGGGAATATTTTAATAAACATTTTTGGAGGATGAAAATCTGTTTTTATTTGGCGAATTTTGAATACATAGACAGGCCAAAATTTTTAGTTTATTTCAATCAAATTAACTTTATAGTGTTGTAATTTGTTTTCTCTGACTAACTGGCTTATTTAACAAAAGGAAAGTTGTTAGATTAGCTGAAGAGAATTAGATATCAGAATTACTTAAAATATTAAGATTACATTGACAGAAATTACTCTTAAGAGTAATGGATACAAAGAAGAATGTGTTAAATTGAAATTTTAGAAACTTATTGAGGAGAACAAAAATTTGGAAATTCAAGAGTGAAAAAGTGAAAATCTCCTCAATTGCACTATTCATAAATTCTTTTTTTTTTTGTTTAATCAGGTCTAAGTCCTTTATCAAACTCATTGAAACAAATAATTTATTTATTGTCAGTGAATAAAATTGTATTTACTTATTTACCCATGTGTATGTGCTTATAGTTGTTGTTCCTTAGTTTCTTACTTCATTTTGTTTATAATTAAATTTCTTGTGTGTACAGAGTTAAGTAAAATTTATTCAATTTAGGTAAAATGCATAAATGAAAAGTCTGAAATCAAAAATCATGTCCAAACGACTATTCTTTTAATAACAGGATGACTTACAGGAGATTTTGGAATATTACAAGGGCTATTTATTAGAACACACACATATCCAATAATGATTTAGTGATGTTCTTACTGCCAATAGAAAAAAAACTCATGAAACTAACACTTAAAGAACGACAACAAAACATCCATTACAAGAGCTGTCAGTTATGCCACAAGATGTATAACAATGCTACTGCTTGTCATATTTTGAAGATTGTAAATCCCTTAAACAATATTATTACATTAATTTATGGGAGAGGGATGGAATTCATTTCAAGCATCTTAGATGTATAATATTTATATAAATATAATTTTAAAAATATTTATACATAAGCATAATTGTATTTATCAATATGCTATATCTTAAACTTGAATTAAAGATTAGTAAAGAAATAGTAACACTTTTTTTCTTAGTATCAAAAAATTTAAAATTAAATTTGTAAAATTTCTGGCAAAACATTTAAAAAAGAAAGATGTACTGATGTTTGTAAATTCCAATAATTTTCATCATCGTCAATTATTTAACAACAGAAATCTTTGGCTGTGCATGTGACAAAAAGACATTTATTAAGCTAACACATTTCCATTTGCCCTCGAACTTGATTAAAATTGACATAATTTTTTTTTAAAATTTTAGGTTATCTAAAATTTTTTTTTCTTGGGAATATGATCCACAGCTAATTATTTAAATCGGGAAATTAACAAAAACACACTACTGGTGTTTTTTTGGAACATGTTATGATTTATGAAATATAATACATGACATTATGGATTTAATATACTAGTTGAATTTCAATAAACTATAAATACAGTAATTAGTTAAACTTATATTAACATCAAATTAACATATGTATATAAGACTTTTTTAAATAAATACAAGAAAAGAATTTAGATTCAATCTGTACACATAATTTGGCAAATAAGTCAACTAATAAATTTAATACAACACAAAATTAACTAAATACATAACATAAAAAATATTTTCAAAGTATGTATGAATACTTTTGCTGATATTAAAGAATTTGGATTTGAAATGTCAAACAATTCAGCAATTGTTTATGAATTAGCGTGAAAGTTAATAAAAAGCAATTTATTTTGAATATTTGATATGTACAATCAATTCAGCACGTAAATAAATTATTCTTAATTAACAATAAACAAAAATATAAAGCCTTTTTCGAAAACACTCATAATTACTTTTCACTGAGGCACTGAGGGGCTAAAAAAATGATATAATTATTTTTTATAATCTTTCGATAGGATTTGTAAATTTTTTTTAAAAAAATCTATTAAATAATTCATCCTCATTGTAAATAACTCATTCACTTTCCTCTCCCTTTTCTTTTATGTTTTTTTTAAAAATCATTTGTGCTTTAAGCACATTTTAATATGCTTGTTTTAATTTTAAAAAAAAATCAAGGCTTCAATATGACTCAGAGTAAAGAGTCCACCCGACTGGCACTCGTCTCTGATTGCTGATTACAAAAAGAGACTGGAAATACTTTTCCAGCAACCATTTGGTCGTTGCCACTGAAAACCGAGAGTATTATGTTTGTCCTGATTCGTTCCTATTTCCTGTAAACTTCATCATTCATGAAAAAAAACATTACCCCCCCCCCCTTCCCAAGGAAAAAAAAAAGTTTTTACAAATTTCGGTGGCGTTTAAAGAGGTAGATTTTAGTGCATCCGACACGTTACTTAAATTGAATTGATAAGGTATTTGAAATGTAGTTGTATATTTTTAAGAACTTTTTTCTCTACATATTATGATTTTTCTTTTTATCATTTATTGTTTTTCAGTAGAATCACTTCACGGATAAGTTTTCGGACTGATAAACTTTGCTTCTCTTGTTTGTAATTGGTGAGAGAAAACTAAACTTTTAATTAAATGAGAATTTCTCTTTCGAGCTAATGAATATGCCTGATTTGGCGAAATTTATTAATTTTTCCTTCATTCCAAATTTCGGCATGCTGATTGCTGTGTCAGGCCAAAATGTCGCACGTATTATGTTGGCGGGAAAATAACGGTGTTAAAGCGCAAACTGCATTTAGACAATTTTTTCCTATTTAATTGACAGTAGCATGTAGCATGCAATTCTGAGTACTAATTAAAACTATATTTCACAAATATTTAAATCAAGTTTAAATTAATTTGTATTGAACATTTATAGAGAGTAAATAAAATATTTGTTTCATTATCAAAACTGGCATGAGAATATTTATTTGAAATATTTATGTGTGGTTAAATATAAAGAAATAAGTATTACATGGTGTATCAAATTTATATAATAAATTAGCTTGATATGTATGTTATTTGCTTACAAAGGAAATATGGTAAGCTTTAACTGAATTTACAACCATTCATTTTATCATTATAATTTTCAATATCTAATTGGGGCAATTGGCTTATTTCTTTTCCTTGCTTTTGGGTCATTACTGGACTTTATTTCCGTAAATTGTTCATTACTTTAGGTCTTTCATGTTACTTAATTGTTATGATAATATTAATTTTTGTTGGTATGATTTCTGAAAGCTTCTTCGAAAAGGAGAATGTGAAAAAAAATCAATTTTTTTCCTGTATGTTATATATGAATAGGAATAACAAAAACTTTTACAATGAAGTATTTTGAGGTATATTAAATTGCTTTATTAGGAACATGTAATATATTGCTGATGATGTATTACTGAATATAAGCTACTCTTCAAATAATAATGAAATTAAAATGATTTTATAAATATTCAAGAATCTTGAGGGAAAAAAATGTTGCAAAATCTTTTATAATGTATAAATTACATGAAATAAATATGCAATTTATTTTAACTTTTATATTTGCCCTTTTTCTTAATTAATATTACATATCGAAAGGAAATAGGAATACTTTGTTTCTGCATTCAGGAGGGAAAAAATGGGAAGTCTATTTCTGTTTCAGATAAACTTCTATTTTTCACTTCATCTGAATGCATTGTTTTTGACAGTAGAAAAACTCCACCCATTCAGGGTGCAGTTTCCTGCCTAGTATAATATCTGTTTCCTTTCAGCAATATTGTCATTCACTTGAAAGCTTATCTGTCATATTTGCCAAATTGGTCGAGGTTAGTATAGATGCCCTATTTATTTTAATTTAAAAATATGTTATGATAATGATTAGTTTGATCCTGTATTATGTTTTAAAAGTAAATTTTATTTTTATTAGATGGAAATAGTATCTGGTCAAGAACTTGTCAACAAAAGTAAAAGCTTAGTGTCTGCTGATGAAGCTTTGAAGGACAAGTCTATCATAGCCTTTTACTTCTCTGCTCACTGGTGTCCTCCATGTCGAATGTTCACACCTGTATTAGCAGATTTTTATGAGGAAGTAAAAGATAAAGGATTTCCTTTTGAAATCATTTTTGTGTCATCTGATAGATCCGAAGATGCTTTATTTGATTATATGAATGAAGCACATGGAGATTGGTTGGCTATACCTTTTGGTTCTTCTATGGTGGAGTAAGTTTAAATCTTGGAGAATATTTAAACACAAATTATACCTTTTAATTATAGTTTTAAGATTATGGTGAATTATATTAAATGATATATTAGTTATAGTTAATCTTTCATGTATATCTTTACATAAAAAAGGAATGAAACATACATGCAACTATTACAAAACTCAGTATTAAATATCTGAAGCTTTAACACAAATATATATTTTTAGGAGCTGCATTTATTTACCTGGTCATCAAGTTCTAATAATAATATATATAACACAGTTCTATTTATTGTTTAATGAGTGCTTTTAGAGAAAATAATTTTGTAAACATAATTTATATTTGCAGGCAACTCAAAAAGAAATTCAGTGTTCAAGGTATTCCAATGCTTATTGTTACAAAAAGTGATGGAACAATTGTTTCAACAAATGGAAGGTCAGATGTTGAAAACAAGGGTGTGAGAGCTTTCAGCGATTGGAATAAATAAGAAAATTTGAATATAAAATACTCAAAAAATATATTACTTACAAAAATCCTTCATAAACTAAAACGCCTAATTTTTCAAATCTTATTTTATAAAAACGAAACATAATTTTCTTTATAAAATTTGTCACCATTAACATACTTTTTATAGAAAATTCTCAAACACATGTTCTGTTACAATTTTAAAAGGAAATATATATGTGTAAGTAAAGCATTATCAATAAAAGTGATCACTTTATGGTGTTCATTTTACAGTGTAAAATTGTTTATATGAAAATCTCGAAACTATCTTTATAATTTGTTATGTATTAATAAAACTATTGAACAATTTTTGTTTGACTTTAATTTTAATACTAAATGTATATTAGTCATTGAAATTTATGTATTGCTAGAATTTGATGCTTTAATAATGATTTTTAGTATACTTATAACTATTAAATTATGCATTTTTTGGAATTATATTTAAGGGTCTGAAAACTATTGAATAATTTTTAACTATATAAATAGGGAAATAAAAGTCATATATTTAAAATAAAAAGAGGTATTGCTAATTTCTATACTATTGACAAATCATAGAGATTCTTTACTAATTAAAATCCCTTAATATTTACCTTTTTCAGGTAATTATTGGAATTGGAACCCTGAGGAATCCTATTGATCTTTTCTTTCCCACGAGGTTTAATGTCTTTTGTAAACATTGGTGGTGCATCCCCGGAATACCCTAGCAATCCTCTATTCTCAACCCTTCTTATCAATCAATTTTTACCTTTTTTCCATTTTCTTTTTCTAATGTCTAGACCACAATTACACATTCTTTGGTGCAGCATAGCCAAATTTGGCACTTGTGCCATAAACCTGTACTTTCACTCACTCACTTACTAATTAATTGCTGCCCAGTTTTGGATGAATGCTTCTCGGGTGTTTAAAAATTGGTCATCCCCTTGATTTGCCGAAATGCTGCTATGTAACAATTTTTTTTTTACACTAATCCACTAATTTCCCCACATTTTTCGCTTCTTTAATTTATGTTTCTATCTGGTGGCTCTGGGTTGTTTTGTAAGATATGATTGCAATACATGTTTAAACTGGTTTCTAGGTAGGTCAGATTTTACTGCTTTTTTTAGGCAGGAAGAAAAGGAAATTTTATTACAAGAGCTCAGCGTATCACACATGCATGTACTATTTCTTTTTTTTTTTTATTCAGAGTTAAAAGAAAAAAGTGATAATAAGTGGCTTTTAATAGAAGATAACTCTGATATTGGATCAGATAGTAAATCTGAAGTCTCTTAAATTGGTTTTAAAAGTTTATTGGACATTTTTAGTGAGGATAAAATGGAAATTTCAGTTGATATAACTAAGTTTGGAACTTTTGTGAACTTGAAATTAGTAATCCTTTTTCAGCTCCACCATGACTTCCTTTCACTGTGAATCCAACAGTTAATTAGAATATTGTTTTAGGAGTGAAACTACAATTTCTTGATATTTTCTTTGAAATGATGTGGCCACAGTAGCCTAGTGGTCATATTAGCTTTTAGTGGTTTTGAGCCCTGATGTCACTGAACACTCACCATGTAATTGCCTAAAGCACATTAAATCTGTCAAGGTTATAAGTCCTCTCATTGGTATGGTGTAGAAGTTTGGAGAGGTAGGTGCAACTTGTGTGTCGTCATTGTCACTTGACTGAGGTTCAAAATTACGAGGTCTATCACCAATTGGTCCTTGTGTTGCTTCTAGTGTGATGTTAATAATCATAATCACTCTTTGAAATGATAGTTGTAGAAACTAATCAATGTAAAGATCGAACATCATAAAACCAAAGGAAGGTAAAATTGTTTACTAAAGGGGGAAGGTGTGTATATAATTATCAAATGGAGGGATAAGAAAGTTGTATCTCTGTTGTCTAGTGAACACAATCTGGAATGATTAAAGTGCTGTCTTACAAGGATGAGGTTAAAAAGAAACCAAAAGTTGCGATAGAGTACAATTAGGAAGGGTAGATAGAATGGATTAGCATCTCATCAAATTACCCTATCACAAAGAAATAAAAGAATATTTTTCCACCTTTTAGATATATTGCTATGGAATACTTTTGTTTTATACCAGAAGAACAGGAAAATACCCACTTTTGCATTTTATACTTGATGTAATTGATCACCTGATTGAAAGATATGGAGTAGTAAACAAGAAAAAAAGAACCAGCAATTTTGTCCAATCCCTTACGATTGACTGAAAGACACTATTTAGAGGTGAATGCTCCCACTTACAAGAAATTGAGAATTGACAAGGCAGTGCTTTGTGTGTTGCTTGGAAAATGAGTAAGAAAATAAAGATATTTTTATCTTGATTGTGATGTTGGACTATGCTTTTCTCCCTGTTTTAAAATTTACTATACAAAAGTTGAATTGTAAAAGGATATCAAATCGAAGTAAAATGAAAATACACTCTCAAGAGTCAACTTTAAGTAAAAGTGTAATGTTTTTACAATAAATAAAAATCAGCATAATTTCATTAATTCAATGTCTGTAATGGTTTAACTACTGATTTGAGCTTATATAATCCCCTGGAATAAGAAACTGTTTCAAAAAAATATGCTTATTTTTTGACATATGGGGGCAGGAAAAAAGAAATTTAAGTGTTTAAAAAACTGTCATTTAATGAAAATCAAATTTAATACTTCTATTTTAAATCTCTAAATAATTATAAAGAAAATGTTTATTGGATATTTTGTGAAGCATTCGTGACCCACAAAAAAAAATTAAAATTTCTATTGTATTGTTGGGAGCTTTTTAATTTTCTAGGGGCATTTTATTAAAAAAATATTTTAGTTTCAAGTATTTATATAATTTTGTGCTTATGAGCCATTTAAATATAAAAGCATAACCATTCTTAACTTTTAAGAGTTAACTGAAGATTTTAATATTTTATATCAAACTGTGATAAAGTTATTGTAAATAGAATTGTATAATGTAAAAACTACAAAATATATACTTCTTAAATACAAGATTGGAGTAAGATAATTATAGATTCAGTGTTTTAGTACATCTAATAGAATTACACAATATGGGACAATTTCGAAACTAAATCAAAATACAAAAGTTAATTTGAGTTTTAAAACAAATCATTCTTCTCAACACAAACTAATATTTAGAAAAATGCTGTAAAACTTTGTCCATTTATGTGTATAATAAAATATTCTAATGATGTTTAAATAGTAGATTAATACTTTTATCTGAAAATTAATATAAGACCTTGGTCGGTAAACCATGATCCACTGTCTGGTTTTTATTTGGCGCTCAAGTTACATATAGTTTTTGTGTGAAAAAAAATTATGTTTTCTGAATGCAAATACTAAAGGCAATAATCGAGAAACTTCTGTTACACCTTCAATTTGAAGTGATTTTAAAGTATGTTAATAAAGATGTTTGAAGAAATGGATGCAACCCTATTCTTTAAATATCTTTTGGGAGATAAACTTAATCAATTAAAAATCATATGCTTTAATATTTATGTTTGATTGATTGGTTTTATTAAAGTCGTACTAGCAGAAGCATAAAAGCTATCGACGACAGATCTCGTAATTTTGAACCTCAGTCAAGTGAAAAGGACAACTCCTGAGGTAGTACCCCCTTTTCCAAACTTTCACACCACACAAATGAGTGGACCTTAAGTCTTGACAGATTTAATGTGCATCAGCCCCATGGTGAGTCTTTTAAGTGGCATCAAGGCTCAAACCCACCTTAAAAACCGTTGGTAGTGATTTTGACAATAAGGTTACTGCAGCTGTTGTATCTATATTTGAGATTATTTACCAGTTTGATGGGATATTTTTGAAAATGAAGTATGTAAAATTGGGCATTACAGGTCATTAACAGAAGACTATTTGCAAACTACTTATTTCGAGCTCCAACTTGATGAAATAGAATAAACTATATCATTCATAGTTACAGTACAAAATTTAACCATTTTTTTTTATAAAATGTTTGATGACCCTACCCCTTCATATAAGGTATCAGAAATTACAAAGAAAAATAATTTTGATAAGAGTTCTAGTTTTAGAGATGTCATAAATTCTTATAAAAATACCATTGATTTTAACATGAATTTTTTGGAATAATCCATGTTTAGTTAAAGGAATTAGATATATATGCAAGAGAGATAAATTATCTTCTCTTAGATAAATCTATGTCTTTGAGAAAGCAAACTCTGTTCGGGGTCCAAAGTCCTCCCATTGGCATGGTGTGGATGTTAGGAGAGGGAGGTGTCAGTTCAGGTGTCGTCCTTGTCACTTGACTGTGGTTCAAAATTACAAGGTCAGTCACCAATAGCCCTCATGTTGCTTCTAATGCAACGTTAATAAAAAAAAACTAAACTTCAGAAAGCAAACATACTGTGTTATCTTGCATTTTTTTTTACCTATATTGCATGCCTAATGTATTGGTGTTTTTAAAAAAAGCAATTTTTTCCTCCTATTTTATTTATAAGAAGAATATCACGTCCGGGTCACCAGCTTATAGGGAAGGGGTGTGTAGATAAAACCGTCAATTCCCCATAACTTCCTTTCAGAAGGTGTGTGGGATGCAAGCAACTTTTCTGTCATTCCGGAGAGCTGTTACATTTAACATTTCACTTTAGCTGCACAAAACTGTTCCATTAAATTAATTAGCCACACTGAAAACGGACTACCCTCCACATAAAAAAAGCTTCAAATGTTGGAGATTTTAAATACTTATTTTAATGCAAACAGAAACATCTTCTATCATTACAACAGTAGACCGATTAAAAAATTTATAGAACACACAATAATGTTTTTGTAGCCAATTGCACTGGAGCAAATCTCTTCCACATTCATTATAGGAAACTATTTTTTCCTAATATTTACTTTTGTTTCTTTTTGAGAGGCAAAGAACTATTCATTTATTTCAAACTTAACATTTCCAAATTTAAGTGAGTGGAGAAAAGATTGTTTGCTCTTTTTCTTCAAATCTCCTTACAGCTCTGCAGTCAAAATGACGTAAGAAGCTGCCATATATACACATGCTTTTATCTACTATTCAACATAATTACCTCTATTAAGACATGTATCATATCATACAACTAGCTTCTTTATTCCATCAATCACAGTAATCCGATGCCCGATGAGCTAACCATTGCAGCAAGGCTGCTTTGACATTGTCATCATAGTACTATCTAAACTCTTTTTTCCAGTAGGGGAGCAAGTGGTAGTCACTGAGTGCCAGATCACTTCTACACTGAGGGGGATCATGTTATTCCCAACCATATGAGATGAGATCTCTGAGCTATCTGTGGACAGTCATTCTGCAAAACAATTCCGTAACTAAGCATGTCGTGCCCTTTGTTTTGGATTGCAATACGCAGTTTAGTAAAGGTGTCGCAATTGCTTCCAAATTTATAGTGTCATCTGCAGGTAAAAAAAATTCCTAAGCAATACCTCTTGCCCAAAACACAATATACATGTTTTGCATACTGAAATTGTTTGCTTGAGCTTCACTTTTTTTTAATGAAGTTGAATGCTTTCATTCCCATCTTTACATGCTTTTTGTTTTTTAACCGTTCCATTGCTCAGTGTTTTTTGCATGCACTTCATTAATCTGATAAATTACAGTAACTTTCATGCCTTATACACACAGAAAATGAATTATAACATATATTTCAAAATCAGCATTTTAAATGCTCACAAACAAATGCTTGAGATTAATCAACAGGTATAAATACTAGATGAACCTGTGTTGAATGGTGACAGTAATGCTGCTGCTACCATATTTAAAAATGGTACTTAAAAATCATGTCTAGTATTACAAAAAAAATTAATTACACTGATGTAATTTTTTACATTGAAAGAGGGGTACTATTTAGAATTCTGAAGTGTTAATAGTTTTTTTTTCAATTCAAATATAATTCAGAAGCTTCATATTAAATAGTTTAATATATTAAAATTTCATATTTAAATATATTAAAAATGATTATGTATTTTCTAAAAGTATTCATTAACAAGCACACATGAGCTAAACCACAATAGATGCTTTTTTCTCTATCGAATTTTTTAAAGAATAAAGCCATCAAATTGTTTTACATATTTTTTTTATAATTGGATACTTGAAATTCTTTGTATAATCTTCTTCAAGCATTAGTTATATTAGTAGCAAATTTCATAAATATAAATTTTCTGTTTAAAATTTTACTGGAAGTACTCAAATTGATAGTTCATAATCTAACAAATGGTAACTGGTCTAATTATAACAATTCTTTACTAGATATTCTAAATTACTGGCATATGATTAATTTAGAAACGCTTACATAAGCTTTAAAAGGTTAAAATGTAAATTTTTTTCATTCTGTAAATGAAAATATGCATAGACTTCCAAGAGAAGCAAGGGGAAAAAATAGCTCATTAAAACCTATGGGAAGAATAAACAAGTTTTATAAAAGGAATACTGATTATATTCATATATACATTAAAAAAATAAGTGGAAATATAGTTAAAATTTATCCCTAATAATTTACCTTTAATAAGAAGCAAGTTCTGAATTGCTTTTAACTTCTTTTGAAAAAATTAAAATGCTCATTGTATAATACATTGAATATTTTATTTTTCATAAGAAATTGTCTTAAAGAGAAATAAATGAAGTCTTAAATATTCTTTTAATATGCATCAAATGTTTAAGTTGCATTTTCAAAAAATAGATTTATTCAGAATAAATCAATTACTAAAGTGCTTGCAAATTTATATTTATTATAAAAGATGAAAAATTCTTGATACAGAAGCAGCGAAAGATGGGAGGAAAAACAAAAAAAAATTTTTTTTTTAAAAAAAAGATGGCAAGCTATAAATATTGATTATAAAACTAATGAGTAACAAAAAAATTTAAGTACACATGGTTATTACAAAATAATATATAACATTATTTGTAGCATATTTAAACATCACAGTAATTAAATTGATATTTGAAGAAAACCAATTATTTTACAATAGAATAAATGAGAACAGCATAATTATCTGGCTCTTCTAATTTTTAAGAACAATATTATTGCTCTTATCACAAATTGTTTGACTAGGTTAAATAAATTTTGCTTTTTCATTGCCAAGTCTCCAACCAAGATGGAGATGTTTTAAAAGCATGATTAATATATAATTAAAATACTGTACATAACTTTTTATAAATAAAAGCTAGAGAGAAAAATTCAAACAGTATGATTTAACTAATCAATTTATGTATAGAATGTATTTTATTCTAATAAAATTTAGAAGTTCCATGGCTCATTTATAGATAATTCTTGAAGCTTGTTTTCTAATAACAATTTGTCACCATCTTCTTTAGGCAATGGAACATGATCAGAAATTGGGGTAACCATTGCTAAAATGTCTTGCAAAACAATGTTGGATTTCTTGCATTGCTTTATGAACAAATGTCTGATAAGCTGATCTGCAGTTGGTCTTCTATTAGGATCTCTCTGTAAACATAATTCAGTGAAAATATGAAATGCTTCTGAAAATTGTCGCATCCTATAAGCATCTCCTAAATTACTTTGTGATTGGGAATCGTCATTATCATAGTAAGTACGGGCATCTAAGGGTCTTGGATGATAACCTTGTAATTTTTCAAGCAGCATTTGTGTAGGTGGCATTTCTGCAAATGGAACAATGCCATTTGCTAACTCGCATGCAGTTATACCCAAACTATAAACATCTGATTTAGCATTGTAACCCATTAAGTTCTGCTCTAATAATTCTGGACTAAGCCAATTCAAATTAGTCACTGAATCTGGTGGAAAAGAGTGAATAACATTTTGCCACTTGCCATTGTTGATTACATTACAAGAATAACGAAGACCAGACAGCAAAGCTCTTCCCGAAGAAGAAATTAAGATATGGCTTGCTTTTACACTTCTGTGAATATAACCTCGTTTATGTACATAATCCAATGCTGCTAAAGCATCCTTCAGAATCAAGCCTATTGCCAATTCTGGTAGTCCATCTTGGAAATGTGAATACATAATATCTCTTGTGGATCCGTATGTCATTAAAGGCATAACAGCCCAAACTTCATTTTGATACACAAATGAACAGTAGTATGGTAAAAGATTTTCATGCCGCAACTGACGCGTAACCAAAATTTCTTTTTGTACGTAAGTAACATCTTCAGGACAAGAATCCAAATTTATTCTACGCACAGCTATTTTCTGTCCAGTTGGAATGTGCTGGGCAGCAGAAATGGTTGCAGCATCTCTCAGCCCTTTACCAATAATGGCAAAAAGTGCATACTGAGAAGCATCAGCTTCATAAGTAATCATGGTGGAATCTTTGGGTAAGAGAGGTATTGATTCCGATAAAGGTCTATAAGCAGATTCGTCATGGGCAAGATCACCTTCAACAGTAGTTTCTTGAACACCTTTAGGACAGCCACAATCAGGCAAGCATGACATTGAATTTTAGAAATGAGTTACTAAGTTTTTCTTTCTTGAGAATATGTGCTTCATCTGCTTCTCTAGCAGCCAAATTCCATCAACAAATCTAAAAGAATATATCAGTACATAAGCCAGTAAGAATTTGAACAATAATTAAACTACAGTTGTAAATTATATTTTATCTACATTTCCCCCTCTTTTCGTTTTAATGCAATGAATATTCATAAATAAATATGTATGTGTTGATTAGATATAAAAAGTTATTAAATATTCCAAACATTAATACTTTATTACTGAATTATTCAAGTTTTGATTAACATAAATACCAAGTACAATAAAAGTGAGAAAGAAAAAAGCGTATTATTCACAATATACATATTTTTGTTTGGAAATGTAACTAGGGTGATGTAATAAATCCATAACAGCTTTCTTCATTAACAATACATGAATGTTTTCAAACCCTATTATACAGCAGAATATTGAATATAAAGATACATGTTATATTAGTTTTAAACCTGAAGCATAGATTAAATGAATTTTCTTGCTGATGTTACCCGGAACATTTTTATTCTTTAGAAATAATGTTTCACTAAATTTACATATTAATATAACACAAAAGTAAATATTATACTTTTAACGATATTGTTTTAGTGGGGAAACTGAAATAAATGTATTAATGTTTATAAGATAAGAAACTTCAAAATTCAAAACAGAATCCCATTCACATACAATTTTACTTTCCAAACGAATTGGAAATGTACAAAAAATTATTTGCTTTGTCATTGCTAAAATAATAAGTATAATATGATTAATGATCTATAGATAAAAATAATGTGATGGGTTGGGTTTAATTTTTAATTATTGCTCTTCTGGAAAGATAACAAGTATGCGGAGTTGATATGTTAAAAAGAAGGGGAGGGGAATTCAACACAGCTTTAAGACCTTTATATTAAAAATCAATGAAATTTCCATAGTTATAAACATAGTTTTAATGTCAAAATATAGCATTTTCTTTTCCCACAGAAGTAAAATTTACAGTACATGAAGAACTTTTCAATGCTTAAAATATTGTTATCAAGTTCATTGTAAGATCTGATTTTCACTGGGACAATTTATGTAAGTTCATAAATAAAGTTTATTGCTCTGTTTGCTTGTAAATCATTCTTTTTATTAAGAGTTTCATCAACTGTATACTTCAAAAAATCATTTTACTCAATTTCATCTCACGAAGAAAAGGTTCTAGATTACGAAGAAAAGAGATATATATATATGTGTGTTTCAGGATTTACATTACATCTTGCTTTAAGACTTTCAAAAATCCTATATTTTTTTCCACAGTAAAAAAAAAAAAAAAAGAGTTGAAAAGCTCCGTGTTTTTAAATAAATTTTTTTAAAATTAATAAGCTTACACTCCTCACTAAATTTGAATTATAATTTTTGGGTGAAAGTAAATTATCAGGAGCTCCTTGGCAATTTTGGGATGCAAAAATGATTTCAATCTGGTGCATTAGTTTTTGTTAACACTGATAGCTTTTATTTTGGTTTTCTTACTTGTATTTTATTTCTTGATTGCTTTTACATAGGTCATGTTGTGTAGCACAGTCGATGGACATTAAATCTGTTGGGGCTCTAAGTCCTCTTGTTGGTATGGAAGTTTGAAGAAGGAAGTGTCTTCCTTGTCTTTTGACTTGGACTCAAAATTAATAGGACCATTGTCAATAGCCCTCATGTTGCTTTTAAGTGCAATGTTAATAAGCAATTTACACAGCTAATATGTTTTATTTCTCAATTGTTATTCATTAAAAGTGGTAAACAATTTTCAAAAAACAGTAGACAACATTTTAAAAAAATGTTTCTTCTTTTTGGTTATTCCTTTTATAAATGATTTATTTTTCTTTGTGATAGTTGAACAACTTGGAGTGTTCCTTTAATTACTCTGTTAAGTATATCTGAAAAATATGATTCATGATTTCTAATGATGCAGAGCAAAATGTTTAGGTACCTTTTACAAAAAGTAAAATACACATTTTGCAGTTGATTTGTTTCATTAATGTCATGCTAAGAATCAATAAAAGAACTACTGACCATGAGCTTTGCAAATATGAACCTCAGTCAAGTGACAAGGATGACACTTGAGGTGGCAACCACCTCTCCAAACTTCTACACCTTACAAATTGTTGTACAGTGGTTAAACAATAAATATTTAATAATAATAAAGTCTTTTTTGCATAAATATTTTAGCATAACATTTACTGTGTGTTGTATAGAATTATTTATATCTATTCATATGTTGATGCAATGTATAAATAATTATAATTAATAATAATCATTATAATTTTTATGATTACATATTATTTATTTCATAAAATTGTTATAATTTTAACATTCTCAATTCATAATCTTTAAATTTGCCATTTTCTTCATCAGAATTGTTTTTTTTATTTAACAGTTCATTTTTTATGTCATTTCTTTTGTGTCAGTACTTTGGCAACTCATTTTCTAACTCACCATGTTTTTTTACCAAAGGGCACCCTCATACTTAATTTTAACCATGTTTTCTACTAAACTGGTTTTGCATTTCACCTAATCTTTGGATGTATAGCAAGGTTCTCTAGATTATCATATATTATATGCTTCTATTATTTACCTATATATTAACAATTATAGAATGACTTGCATATTTTTCATACATAAGGATTTAAAAAACATTTTGGAAATGAATGGGCGCGCCCCGGAGGAGATAAAAGAGTACATTTGCTCTTAAACTTTTGATAACCACTCCCCCACCTTCCATGAAATTTCTAGAGTGAATTATCACATTATTTTATATTGAATTTATCTAGATTAAATCAAGCATTTTAAAGTACAACATTCTGTAGAGGCATTAAAATTATGCAATAAAATATTGATAAAAAATTCATTTTTTTAAACAAAATTGAGATATTTTATAATTGATTAAATAATTCCAAATATTTATATATATTGTGGGTGCAAAATATTTTTCATATTTTAAAGTTAATTTTATTTAATGAGGATTCAAATACATCATATGAATGATCGATACATACTTAAACACAAGAACATGCTAAATAAAGTCCCAAAGATGGATAGAGGTATAAAATTTGAATATTACATGCATGTAGTGACACTGACTAGTTTGACATGATATAGATTAAATTTCTTGCAATGAAATTTTTCATGTATAGATTTTAACATTGTGCTTTAAACTAATATAAATATAAATTTAAAAGGGATTATATTAGCCGTCACAATATGAACATTTAAAACTAGTAGCTTCAACAATAAAGGCAAAATAAAATATCAAAAACAAATAAAACGAGTTATTGTAGATTTCACCTAACATACAAAAAATGAAAATTGAAGCTAGTATAAAATGATTCGCTCTCATCTCGCCGGTCACGACGTTTTCGAAATAAATATATATAATTCCACAATATTTTTATTAAAAAATCATGAGTGCTTTTACCAAATTTCTGACATAAAAAAAGCAAAAAATAATTTAACTTTTTTTTAAAAAAAATAAATCTTGAAGATCTTACCATATTAAAGACAAGAATGTGTTAGAACAATATATACAAAAAGCTTTTGATTCAAGAATTATTATTCTTGTTTAAAATTTTAACACACAGTATATTCTAAAATAATGGAGAATTTCAAAATGTGTAAATATCAAATTTTAATTATTTTTAATCCTTCTGTTCAGTTCAGTTCAGTGCTAAAACTGAAGTAATTCTACAGCTCTGGTCATTGCCTTATGCTCGGAGTAAAATCCTTCTCATGAGATAGTTTAACAGTCATGGTTTCAGTCCATAGATTCCTTCTAGTTTCGATTATTTAAATCAGTTATTTTTAATTTCATTCAGAAAATGAGAATCAATGAAGTAAATTTTTTTATAAAAGTTTATTTTAGTCTATTACAATAATGTGTAAGGGTTCATTCAGCAAAACGAAACTATAACAATAAACTATTCAGCAAAACGAAAGAACAACATTCTGAGAGAACTGGTCCTTTTAAATAAATTAAAGCAGCTACAGTTAGAGTATCAAAATTATTTTTTTTCAATCACGTTATTGTATTTTTTATTGGAAGTTTTCTAAGTGATAGTTTAATATATGTCTCTAAAGTAACTGCACAATTTATACTATTAAAAATACCATTTTAAAAGTCCTTGAGGATTGCATTACTTATTTCGTTTCTCAAAATTTTAAAATTAGGTGCTCAGTTATGAAGCTGATAAAACAGGCTTCATAAAGTTAGATTAATATAGCAAAGTATGGTTATAGTTTCAATATCTTCAAATCGAAAAAAATTTAAAGCGAAAACTTCTACTTTGTCTTTGACCTCTAAACATCGGCTGCATTAGAAGGTGACTTCCGATTCAAAACTTCACTTAGTTCTGTTCAGTGTTTGACAGCTGATCGCAAGTAAGGGAAATGTGGTAAAATTTTTCGTTTGTTGTATTGTGGAATGAGAAATGTCCATTCAATGAAATTTGAAGTTCACCTCTAAATTTAAATAAATAAATAAAAAAAAATATCCTGTATTTTCAACTGTGCAATTTCTTTTATTTCCTTATTTAATTTTGATTAAATGATATCAAGAAGGGAAACCTTGAATATGTCAGAGTTGTAGCATGGTTATTTATTTGAGATCGAAAAAATCAGTATAATCCTGTATACTTTTTTTTGAATAATAAATATCTTATTGTTTATAAAAGGAATCATAAATTGAAAAAGAGTTTTCAAAAACGTTAATATTTTAATAATATCTTAATTGTATTACCGGCTCAAAACTGAAAATTATGATTTAATATATTTTTAATGCTTAATAAATCATAATTTTATTTTATTGCTTAAGTAATATATTGTGATAATTATGGTTTTGAAATATATTTTGAATATTATTGCCAGAAATTGTAATATTTGAAACTTTTCTAATTTTTTTAAAAAATTATGATCATAATAGCTTGCATTTGTTGAAAAATGAATATGTAAACTGAACTCAAATACAGGACTTTATTTTCACTTAAATGTACTTTACGTCACATTTCATGTATTTTACAGATAATGGATTTATATTTTTATCTGCTTTTGAAGTAACTCAAATTTTGTATAAATGGCTGGACATCATCCCCTTAGTATTCAGATTCGAGTTCTTCACTTGAATGAAAATGAAAATCTTGAACATACATTATTTTCAATTAAAAAAGGTAATTTAGTTTATAACTTGTTTAATACATTTTTAAGCAACTATTTTAAATTTAATCAATATTCTTATACTTTAATGGTTACTTGAATCCAATTAATATTTTTTTCAGCAAGTTGTGATACATAAACTCTTAATAGTATTTATGATCTAAATTAGTTTTTCAAGTTTAAATCAGTTAAAAAATCTTATAAACTAAATTAGTTTTTATATTTTTCTTAAAATGATTATAATCATTGTTATCTAGCTTGATCAAAATATTTCCATATTAAATATGTTTAATTAAAAAATTGTAAGCAGTCCACATTCATAATGCTAATGAGATTTCTTTAAATCATAAATAGGTTAAAAACATTTAAGTATCTTTTTTTTCAAAAAAAATAATTTGGTTAGAATTCTGTTTTTATTCAATATTATTTGTAATTAACCACTAATTGGACTCTTAGCAGATTTATTTTGAAGATCGGTCAGTTTAAATATATGAAATATCCTTCTGATATATTTTATACATTTGAAAGCTTCTTTTTTCATGCTTTGGATGTTATTTAAACCAATGTCATTTTCTATTAGGATTATTTCAAATCACTTAAATATGAAGAATGATTTTGGAAATGAAACTGAATTAGGGTCAAATAATTCATAATATCATTTCAAATAAATGCAGAAATGACATAGTTTTTCATTCAGAATTTTGTTCCTAATTTCTTTTTATAATTACTTAGTTATTAATATATATATATAATATTAATAACTAAGTTTAAAAAACTGAAGTTTTCTTGGTTTATTTCTAAATGATTTTCAAGAGTAAAAAAAAAAAAGAAACTGCATCCAGTTTGGAAAGATATTCCATTTAATGCCATGTAAAGAATTATGACAAAAAAAGTATGAAAGTAAAATATCATGTAACATTGCAGTATAAGTTACTCATTTTTAAGATTATATTCTTTTTTTTTTTAATGCAGAATTAATAAAATATTTGTGATATATTTTGTCGATATTTTTTTTCAGAGCTTACAAAAAATAATTTTTTTTCTTAAATTTTATTATAACTTTTCCAGCCTATGACTATTCTGTACATATTTACTGTTTGAAAAAAATTGTTAACCTTTATTAAAATGTTCTCTTTGTCAGCATGAAAATGTTTAGAGTATTTCAGCTAGATTCATTTCAATATCAAATTTTAACTTTGTATAGTTAATTGATAAACATATTTCTCAATCAAATTTATAATGAATATGTACAGATAAGAACACACACACATAATTTCCATATCTCACTATTTTTCAACTTTTCTTTCTCACCTTAGGTTCTGTTATTCAATTTAAATTGGGCTCCACTCTCTTTGGTCAAAGTATAAAACTTTTTATAAACTATCCTGAAAATCCTACAGAAGGCTTCAAAAGACTCGTGTATAGTGAATTAAAATGGAGATCTGATAGTTTAAATAAAGGTGATGATACTGCTTTACATTGTGATGTTACTTTTGAATTGCCTGGAAGTTTCCATTATTTTTTCATACCTGAAGGAGGGTAAGTATAAAAAGTATAATTAATTTTAGTACCATATTGTAATGCAAAATTTCTGAAGTATACTTTTTATAATATGGTTTATTCGTTATACTTGTAGAAACGTTTGTAACAAAGCACTATACAAAATACAATTAATTAAAAATGCTATTATGTATTTCAGTATATGTATCAAGTATCAGAATTTGTAATTCAGTGATACACAAAGAATAAATGAATTATTCTTTGAACTATTTTCTACAAACATAAATAGAAATGACTTTTAAAAAATTGCAATTTTTTAAAACTTAATGCAATTTGAAGATTTTAGAATAACACTTTGAATTATTGTTCAATATTAGCTGCATTAAAAGTAATTTAAGTTTAGCTTTTTTCTAGAACATTATATCTCGAGGTACCGTAATGATTCTTTACATGGGGCTTATTGTTTTTGGATAATACAGATAATGCATCTCTAGGATACCATAATAATCTCTCTCTATTTTTTACCTTCCTTCTTGTCAACCAATCATATCTTTTTTTTTTTTTTTTTCCATTTTTTTCAAATGTCTGGATTATAGTTTCACCTTGCATTGCCATATCTGATTCTTTGCACCATTAAACACATACTCACTCACTGTAAAAGTATAATCCCAGTCACAATATAGAATGTGAAGCAATTAATGAAATATTATGTCAAAATATGAATACAAAATAATGTATTAGGAGCATATTAATACAAACTTTATAATATAAAATTGATAACTAAAAATAAAATTGATCTGGTTCAAAATTGAAAAGCATTCTTTTGCTTCAATAATTCATTGACAACTTTGAATAATTGTTTACTATTTATGTATTGGTATTTAAATGAGAACTTGTGCTTACAGTGTTGTGCTGTGTGTATAAACTTTAATTTATTGTAGATTATATTGTGTTTTTAAAAAGAAAAATATTACTTAACTTTTTAAATTTAATTGTTTTTATACAGCATAATGCTGTGTTATTTTGTGTTCTTAATTTTGTAATGTATTGAAGTATTGATTTTGTATTTTTTCATCTTACTAGCTCTATTTAATTTGAATCTAATTGTTAGAAAAAAAAAAATTCAAAATAAAATTGATTTTAACTTCAAACATTTTGATTAAAATAACAATTTTGTATTGATTTCTTAAAAATATTAATTTATCACATCAAATGATATTAAATGAAATTTCATTGTGTGTGTGTGATTCTGGATTACAGCAAAATTTTTTTAGTAACTTTTTTTTAAAATCAGACTTGAATTTAAAAAATAAATTATATTTTGAAAAATAACTAGTATAATTCAAAAGTAACTAGTATAATTACTAGAATAATATAATTGAATTTTGAAAAAATAAATTATATTTTGTAAACAAACTAGCAGTAATTATTAAAAAATTATACCAGTAAAAAGTTTTCCTTTTTTTAAAATTTAAATTTGTAGAAAATTCATTTACTTCTGATTTATTAAATTAAACTAATTTAAAGGAAACTTTATTATTATAATAAGCCTAAAACATGAAAAATAAAATTCAAAAATTAAATATTGAAATTACATACTGCACAAACTCATTCGATGCTACACCTATTTATTTTACTAAACATGTTTTGATTACATCCATTCTATTTAAAATTTTAAGTACTTTTAGACAAAATTAAAAATTAATTCAAAGTTAGCAAAACTGTAGAAATTTTGTGAATAAATAATGGACTGTATTCGAAGAGTGACCGTAAACTGTATGTCCTTTAAGAATGCATTCAAGAATAAATACAAAGCCTTATAAGGTAAAAATTATTTTAAGTTAAAAGATATGAACTTAATACTTAAAACATGATATTAAAAGTCTAACTATATTCTCAAATCATGTTTATCAAGAAAAAAAATTAGCTCATCAGAAACATTTTAAAAATTGGCATTGTTTTGTTTTTTATAAATTATGAACAAAATAAAAGGATAGTGATATTGAAAAATAATAAGCAGTTTATTATTTACTTAAATAAATATTGTAAAATGAAATAGCTAACTTATAATTTTTATTATCTTATAAACCATAAGCATTTTTTTTTTGTTAATTTTTTAATCATTGCTTCATGTTTCGAAAAAAAAAATCTTTATATAACTTAACTTTTACATAGAATAATGCTACTATGTATAAAAATGTATTTTTTTATCTAATAATTATTTAACAGTGCTACTTTAGGATCAGATTTTTAAAATGTACAGATAAATTAGGAATTGTTTCTGTAATATATTGTTGTATTGATTATTATTGGTTAAAACTTTGAAAAACAGCTTCATGAAAAATATTTTCTACACTTGGATCAGTATAGAAAGTGTAGAAAAATATTTTCTACACTTTCAATCAAGTCTACACTTGGATCAGAATCTTATAAATCATGTATAGTGATTTTCATGAGCAAAATAACTTTATGATCTCATTGTTTAGGTCTGAAATGGCAGTTATCTTTCCCACTTTTCTCGTTAAATGAAGCATTTTATGATTTTATGCGTGTGCTGCTGTATTTGAATGTTATATTGTTACTTTTTAAAATTTACTATGCATTGGTATGAAATGCATTGTCTTTAATATAGCAATAAATTTTAGTAAAAATGTTTATATAATAAAGCGAGTTAAGTTTAAATAATATGATTTGATTATTCCTGAAACAATCATCATTGCAATTTTTTTAAAATTCTTATTTTGAATTCACATTGGTTATTTTTTTTTTTTTTTACAATGGATTATGAAATAAATATTAAACATCTTAAAGTTACTATTAGCTTTATCTAAAAAAAAAAAGAGGCTGATGGGAAATTATTTTGTCATATTGCCTTTAAATACAATTTTTCTATTTGCTAGGTCTTGTCTTGCTTGTAATAAATTTTATTAATGTTTTGAACTTTATCTTTTATATTATAAATTTTACAAGATTAAAAATTCATTTATTTAATCACATATAATTTAAGTACTTGAAATATAATAAATATAATGTATTTTGTTCTTTATTTTAGAAATATTCTTAAGCCAAGTGGATCAGGTTATATTCTAGTTGATCCAGCATTAATGTATGGTCCAGAAAATGAGCTATTACCTCTTGACAGTATTTTATGTATTACTTATCTTGCAAAATCTCTTGGTTCATTTGATAAATGGGAAGAACGACTTCGAACTGCTAAGGAAGTGGGATATAACATGATTCATATAACACCCATACAAGAACTAGGAGAATCAGATTCTTCATATTCTTTAAGAAATCAATTGAAATTAAATCCAATTTTTGATTCACCTGATAAGAAGTGCCAGATGAATGATATATCAGCTCTTGTTGAAAAAATGAGAACAGAATGGAAGGTACAGATTTTTATTCTTATTTTGCAGGGTTTTTTTTTTTTTGTAATCATAAAGGACAAAATTTTAATTAAATAATTTTTGTAGTTGAATTTTAACATTTTTTAAAAATTATCTTTGAAATGCGTTTTTTATTTTATAAAAATGTTCATGGATGATTGAATCCATACAGATTTGTATTGTAGAAAATTTTAATAACAATTTATGTGTTATTTGCTTGGACTGATATTGTTCATTTGATTTTTTGTCACAATTTGTATTTTTTTATATTTCATTTCTTTTAAAATTAAAGTACATTTAGAAACAAATAGTGTACACAAAGTTGTACCTCCCATTAAGAGACATCTACTGAACTAGACATTTTGTTTCTTCCAAGAGCTGTACTACTGTGTGTGTGTATATATATATATATATATATATATATAAAAGGAATTAATGAAATTAATTTTTTGAAAATTAACTTGTTATTCAGTCATGGCACAGTGAAGAAGTGTTTAATAGTTGAAATTATACATTTGTTAATGTAACACGAGAGAGAGGCTATTACATTGGATAGTGGTGAACTCTGCGCAACTTACATCCACTTGAATTTGAGGATGCCAGATGCATTATTTCACCTTGGTGGCTTCAGCCTAATATAAAGAAACTTTCTCTGCTTGGATTTGATATGCAAGGATTTCTTCAGATCATGTGGAATTAAATTAAGAGATCTTTAGGTATTATAGCTGCAGACATATAGGAAAAATCTCCCTTCTGATTTAGATTCTGGGAAGATGCCAGTTTATGCAGATTTATGAGTGCATGATTAAATAAATTAGAAGCTGAAAAGGAATTGTATCAGAAAATCATGGATTTGCCATTAGAAGCATTTATAGATATAGGAAAAATTAGAAAACTAATTAAATTTAAGTGAAATCATTACACACACACAAATATATATAATTGATTTTATTACTTCAAAATATGAGAACTTTCCAGAACGATATTTATTTTTTGATATTTTATTGAATGTAATATGAAAAGTGTTAGTAAATTAACGTTTTAAAAAGTTAGCAGTTTTAAGATATTTTACATGGCTTTTTAAAAAGAATTGACTTTTCTTATAACTTTGTTTTTAGTTAATTATTATATATCACTGCAACTAAGAACAATATTTAACTATAGAATTTTTTATTTTTATGGTTTCTTTATAGATTATAACTATAACAGATGTAGTTTTGAATCATACTGCAAATGAAAGTGAATGGCTTCTTGAACATCCTGAATCTACGTATAATTTAGTGAACTCTCCACATCTGAGACCAGCATATATACTGGACAGAGCATTGTGGTATTTTTCTTTAGACATTGCTGCTGGTAAATGGACTAATAGTGGAATTCCTCCTGCTGTGAATTCTGAAGATCATTTAAATGTAATATTTTGTTTAATCAAACTTGTATTCATTTGTGCTAAATTTGCATTAGCAAACTATTTGTTTTCAGAAGATTTTTATATCAGGAATCTATTTTTTTCTTTTGGAGTAAAAGATATCTATGCTTTATATTCATTGATGCTTCGATCTCTTTGATATTTTAATATCAAAAAATCATTCAAACTGAAACAATATGAAAGGAAATGTGGACGATATGAAAAAAGGGGATGGTTTATTCATTTTTAAAGACAATTCAATTCTCATGTCTTGAATTTGTTTTTGAAAATAAACAAACTTAAAAAAAATTAGCAATGTTCTGTACAAATAAAAACAAAAGTTGTGCATGTGTAACATCCCTATCTAAGTCATGAACTGAAAATTAATCATTTCTTATAAGTACTGTTTCATTAATCTAGATGTTGGCTACATTTTCCACTTTGTTAACCATAGTTGATTTATTTTCGAATCATATGAAAGCAATTACAGTGGAGTCAAATATTTTGGATAAATGCAATTACTTGATTAATATGATACCCATTTAATTTATGAGTGGTATTATGCAAAATAATAAAAATAAAATGTATATATATATATTTATTTGTATTGAAATAGTTATACAAGAAAAATTCAAGATAAAAACCAACGTTTCTAAAAGCAACGTTTTCATATGGTGGCAAAGTTTATTAAAAAAATTATTTAAATATTAGTTAAGGCTTTGTAAAAAATCTCATATCACTCTCTCTGTGAAATTCAATATATCTCCCATAGATGGTGCCTGGTTACTACACAAATTACGTTTCTAAAAAAAATTATTGAAATATTAGTTAAAACTTGTCGCAAATGTCTAAATATTGCATTGTTAGGCAAATAAGAAAGATTCCCAAAGTTCCAGAGCTCTAACTTAATGGGAAGTTGGTTAAATTAATGATCGAAAATTTGATGACACACACCAAGTGAAATTCAGAAAAACGTTTTAAAAAAGTCTATCCTTTCTGTAGTCAATTTTTAAATATTCTATAATGAATTTCAAACTAAGTATTATGAAACATTGCAGTATTTTTAAGTTAATAATGATGAATAAAATGAACTTTGATAATTATTGAACATTTTAATTCTATTTTTTTATTTCAGGCTATAAGAGATACTTTGAAGGGTTATTGTAGGCATCAATTAAAGTTACATGAGTTTTTTCTGTTACATATTGATAATGTATTAAAGGAATTTGCTAAACTTGTTCAACGTAAGTATGCAAGCCTCTCAAATAGTTTCTTTATATGATTGTTTTTATTATTATTACTTGTTAATTATATTTATGTAATTATTATATAGTTTTCAGTCTGTTCAAAATGTTTATTTTATTGAAAGTAATATTTTAGACTTAAATAATTCCCTCTACATCTTAATATCATTAGCATAGTAGAGCTTCAATTTACCGAAAATAAATAAATAAACAATAATAAATACATACAATAAGTATTGAGACCTAAAATACATTAGAATATGCAAAAAATATACACACAAATATGTATGGTAGAGAAAGGCTTAATTATACTGATTGTAACTCAGTTTGCCAAATGGATGATCAAGACTTTAAGAAGTAATGTTTATTGAGTGGAAACTTAAAAATAAAATATTAAAAATACTGAAATTGAAGGAAGACAGAATTAAAAAAAAATTAATTAATAATATGTTAAGATAATGAAGATAGTGAGTGAAGCAAAGCTAAATGTAGAATAATTATCTGTTACATAACACTTTAATATTATTCAAAAAAAATTTTGTACACTCTTTTACAAAGAAAAAAAAAGTGATTCTATTATAAAATAACTTTTGTAGTTCAAGTTTAGGACAAATTAAGTCATTGAAAATAATGAAGGCATTATTGAATAATTACAAAAAAAAAAAAAAAAAAAAAAAAAAAAAAAAAAACTTCCATTTCATAGTTTCGCATTTTAATGATTGATGTACTAACAAATTAAGAGTAGTTCACTTGTGTTAGTTTTTTCAATGATATGAAAGTCGAAAACACTCCCAATTTTTTTTAGTTATGTTGTATATAATTTGAAGATTATGTTAAATTCTAAGTTCATTTGTGGTTCCATGTATTAGTAGCAAAATTTCATTGATTACTTTAAATTATGTATAATTATTATTTTTAGCTAAAAACAAAAGGAAAATCTCTCTTAGCTACATCTTGTCTATTTACAATAAATAAAGAAAATAAGTGTTTAAATATTGTATTAATTTATAATTTGTCCTTCTTTGTTATATTGGAAAAGAAAATATTTTATCAGAAATTGAAAGAAAATGTGTTACTTGTGTAAAATGTTGTTGACCATTTTGGACGAGTAATGGATGAGCTCAATGCAAACAAGGTGTAACTGAGTTCTAGACTTAAGAAGGGGGGGAGTTAAAAATTAATTGACTAGAAGAAGGGTTAAAAATAGAAAAGGATCACTAGAGTGTCCAAGTGGTTCATCACTTATGTGTACTAAAGTCAGTAAGCCCCATGGGAAAGAAAAAGATCACTAAGGTACCTTGGTGTCACAATTCCTGAACTTACTTAAAGAAGATTAGTCCCTGAGATGTCGTGCCAGACCTAGAAACATTGCTAAATAGTGCTATACATATATGGAAAGCAGAAAATGAAAGCATGATTTTTTAATTTTCCTTTGCTACTTGTCTCCATAATGACTTACCGTCAAACATGTATTTTTTATGTACCCTTGTATTTAATCATTGTTTTAAACAAGATACGTAATCAGATAAAAGTAAAATTTAATCAACTGTTATCATTAACATTATAGTCTTAGTGATTTATATATAGATAAATCAATATGACATAAGATTCCTATTGAAGCAGACTCATTTATTTATCTTAAATTAAACTAAGAATTTTTGTCCATCTAAATGATTGGCGCAAGTTCGTTTGGAATTACACCAACATAATGTTGACTGGATTTTATACAAGTACTGAAAATGATTAATTTTCTTTATACTCAACTTTACTGAAATTTAGTTATATCTAGAAAATTAATTATTTTGTATGTGATATTATATTTTTATTGTTTAATTATAATATGTCATGTACTTTATTTTTTAAAATTACTTCTTCAAATGACTGAAAATCAATTTAATTTTTTTTAAAAGAATCTGACAGGAAAATGATTCGTCACACTGGAGAATTAAAAATTATTCCTGATCCAGAATATCAACGACTTAAAAGTACTATTGATATGCAACTAGCCTTGAGTATTTATGCACCAACAAAGTAAGAATTATTAGTATTTTGTAAACTGTATATTTATGCCAATGACTTCATATTTCCAATTTTCAAATATTTGTTTAAAGTGTTAATGTCTTTGCAAATAATAAAGGATGTTTAGTAAAAAAATTATTACTGAATAGTATATTATTGTATACATTTTTTAAATTTTTGTTTAAAGTTTATCACTCAAAGTTTCTCCTCTATTCCCAATTCATTTAAGTTAGTAAATTAAATTTATTTAGTTTATATATGTGACACACTGTGGAATTGTTATTTTTTATTTAAATATTCAGCAAAATAAGAAATTTACTAAGAGTTATGAATATTTAAATTTATTTAATCATTCTGGAAATTTTTATACAATTTTATTTCCAAACCTTAATGGAATATAGTGCTCATAGTTGCATGGCTCACGCCACAAATTTCGGCTGAGAAAAGAGAGTGTTAGATCAAGCAGGGAATGCTTATATGCCAAGGAGGAAAATGGGATTTCCCTAAAATAATTTTGTGAATTCAGCAATTAAAAATGGGGTTTGGGAGTTTACTTTAACTTACTCAAATTCAAAGAGGAAATAAGTATATTTAAAAGTGAAAGAAAAGGTTTGGTGTTAAGAAATTGAATAAGAGAAGAAAAAGATGATACATTGATTTATCATCACACTCAAAAACATGCTCATATATATCTGTACACATATTTTCATAAAGTATTTTTCAGAATAAAAATTAATTAAAAATCATTCAGATTAATTAATTTTTAATAAAAATTAATTTATCTTAATGAAAATTAATGTATTTTTTTTCTTAGGACCAAAGTAAGTATTGTTATAGTTTTAATTGTTGTCATCAAATAAGAAATTTGTCTTAAAATTGGATTTTGTTCTGTATGGATTGTACAAAAAATGTTCTATCGTAAAATTTTAACTCAGTAATTTAATTTTGAAAGTACAATTTCTGCTTTTTGATTGGATAGTTTTTGATAAAAATAATGCTGAAACAGAAACTAAATAATTGATATGTGTTATATATATCACAGCTTTTTTTTTTGTTCCTTTCTAGAATATATTTAAATAAAGCTATAAAATTTGAAGATTATATGTTTTATGAAGGTTTTCTTGAAAAAGTCTATGAAAATGTTCCTGAATTTTTGAAGTTGCCTTTGTAATTATTTAGAATATTGATAGATAAAATGAAACTATGCAGAATTCGTAGAATCAGATGGCGAAGAAGGTTGGTGAGAAGGCTATCAAATCATGTGTACTCATATATAGATCACTACAGAGATACTGTATGTTAGTGTAATATCATAATATGCATTGCTCTATATTTTAACTGCTACACAAAAATAAACACGATCATTTTTATTTTTAACTAGTTTTCAATTCAAAAGTGATTTCAAAACAAAGTTAATTTCATAATTATAATTTCTTAGATTAGTTACTTCCAATGATGTGAGTGCAGTTTGTGATGCCTTAAGATGGAAGCTTGAAGAATTAAACAATGTGAAAATGGCAGAGTTGGACAGTCATTTTTATTCTGCTGTAGAAAATGTTATTTCCGCAATACGTTATGAGCGATTAAGTGCTGATGGTCCTCATCTTAAATCAGTTTCTGCTGAACATCCATTAGTACCACAGTAAGTATTCAAAATTGTATTGAAATAATTTATGTTGAAGGAATTTCATAGTTTAAAATTAATAAATTCATTCAGGTCTGAAGGAATTCTTAAAAATTTTATAAATCTTGATATGTAGAAGTTATTTATTTTTTATCTTTGTATTTGCATTCAACAGCCTTTTTGTAAAAACTAAATTTGTTTTTAAAAGATGAATTTCTTGTAACATTAAAAAAATGATGTCCATTTAAATATGTACATATATGCTAGAAATTTTAATTTATTTTGTATTAAATGTTGTTACAATAATTTAATATAACATAAAGACATTTAATGACTTTCCCCAAATGTTTTTATTTACTAGGAATAATAATAAACTCAAAATGAGAAAAGCATTACAGAATTTAAATGTTTCTGAAAAGCTTACAAGATATATTTTTAATGTTTAGGAATTTAAGAAGAAAAGAATCTGTTATATTTTGGAAAAGCAAAGATATTAGCAGAAGATTAACATAAGAATGTGTATCCATGTAATTCATTTGTTATTTGTATGTGATACATATTATGTTTAAAAATATTATTATTTATTAGGTATTTTAAAAGCTATGGACTGGATCAAAATCTTGTTGAAGATGAAAAGCTTATGTTTTCTCCCCAAAGTTGTTTCATAATGGCTCATAATGGTTGGGTAATGGGAGACAACCCATTGAAAAATTTTGCGGAACCTGGATCTAATGTTTATTTAAGAAGAGAACTAGTTGCCTGGGGTGATAGTGTTAAACTTCGCTATGGAGATAAACCAGAAGATTCTCCTTTCCTTTGGAATTTCATGACAGACTATATTCAACAATTATCAAGAGTTTTCTTTGGTCTTCGACTTGATAATTGTCATAGTACTCCAATCCATGTTGCAGAGGTAAGATGTAAATACTTTTTTTTTTTTTTTTTTTTTCTGTTAATTCTATGTAGATGAATATTGTTATGTTTCGATTCCATAAGAATTCAAATTATAAATTTGATCAATAATGTAATTTAATAATTTTCAGACACCACTCAAGTTTTTGTTACAAATTTTCCATTTAATATGAAAAAGTAATTGATTATATTGAGAATTCATTCTGTATTTAAGAACAACCCTTTTGGGGGAGGGGTACTTTATTTTCATCAAGAAATTTGAAATTTTAGTTCCGATTATTGGCTATTTTTGCATAGTCTTTATAACAAATAACTATTTACAAATTTTAATTTTCCTGTACTTTTGGGCTGCATTTTGTAACTTATATTACTATAAAATAAAATTATATCATTATAAACTCTTCCATTGATATTTAGGTTTATTAATATTTACTATATTAATTAGCTTATTCATTCAGATAATGATACTGAAATTTATTACAATTCATTTTTAATGTGATGAATATTCATGATTAAATCAATAAATTAATTTAATTAACTGAAAATTAATATTCTTTTTGATATATCCTTTAAATTAAATGTTATGTTCTCAGAACAAATTAATGTATTTCTCTACTTCCTTTTTCAGTATTCTTTCTGTGATGATTAAATATTTAACTTATTTTTAATTTGAGATGAGTAAATTTGTTTCTTATTTGAAACATTCAAAAACTTCATCTCAATGTTGAATATTTTTTCACAATTATTTTAACATTTTGTTCAATATTGATATAGCATTTGTAATTGTGTTTTTTAAATAAAAAGATTATGTTGCTGTTATATTTATAGTTCTTGATTGATAAAGCTCGCGAAGTACGCCCTGATCTCTTTGTTGTTGCTGAATTATTCACTTCTAGTGAAGCTGTTGATAATATTTTTGTGAATCGTTTGGGAATTACTGCTCTCATACGAGGTTAGTATGCTTTTTTTCTTCTTAAAAATATTTTTTATTTAATCTTGAAATGAGAAATATTTCATCATAATATTTGTCTTCTTCAATATTGGTTATTTCTATTTCACGTTATGAAAATTCATTATATTTTAAAGATTGTTTTTGATGAAAAAAATTGTTTTTGTATTCTGTAGCCATTTACTTTAGAGAATGCATTGTTTATCATTTGCATAAACTCACTCTTTTTGTTGCTGAATAATGATCATCTATATTTATCTGCATTTTCTTTTTTACTTTGGGAAATCTTATTGGTAGTGGTAGCTGAGTGGTCATGTTTGCTAGCTCAGAGTCATTGTTGTTTTTGTCGTGTCTAGATGCTACTTAAGATTTACCGTGTAGTGAGGCTGATGCATGTATAATCAGCTGAGGCTACTCTTGTTGGTGTAGTGTAGAAGCTTGGAGAGGGGTTGCTAGTTCAGGTACTGTCTTCGTCACTTGATCAAGGCTTAACATTACGAGGTTCATTCGCAGAAGCCCTTGTATTGCTTCTAAGTTCATTTTTTATAAAATCAATTATAAATCTATCTTTTAGAAATCTTATATCTTTATATAAACAATGTAATGTTTAAATATTTCAAAATTGAAAAAAAATATCGGCCAAATGTATAATATGATATTTGGTATATCCTGAAAATTTTCCTTTGAATTACCGATATCACTCTTCTGTTTGTGGAATTCATTAAAGAAAGAGAATTTCTTTTGGGAAGATAGTTATATCCATTAGCTTATTAAATATTATAATGTATTTTCATTCCTATTTTTCTAAGATTTTTAATATATATGATGAACTAATTTTTTATAGAATCTATGCAAGCTCCTGATAGTCACGAGCAAGGAAGACTTGTTTATCGTTACGGTGGATCTACTGTTGGAGCGTTTATGCATCCTGTCACACAACCACTTAAAAAATGTATTGCTCATGCAGTTTTCATGGATATAACTCATGACAATCAATGCCCCATGCAGGTAATTTCTCAATCTTAAAGGATTTCTTTCTTTCATTGTGTCTATGATTAATATTTAAATTACTTTAAAAAAATTTGAAAAATTGTTTCATTATTCAATGCTGTATTTTTTGTAGTTTTTATCAAGCAGTTAAGAATAAATATAATTTTATTTTATTTAAGATATAATTTCCAAGTTTTGATGTGTTGGGAAAAATCAATATTTTAATTTTTTCAGATTCGTTCTGTTTATGATTATTTTCCTACTGCATCTATGGTTTCAATGGCATGTTGTGCCACTGGTAGTACCTGGGGATATGATCAACTTGTACCTCATCATGTAGGTTACTGATGTGATTATTATTATTGCATTATAAATATAAGCTATAAAAAGTGGTTATTTATTTTATTTACTAATAAGAATTTAAGATGAAATAAGAGGGGGAAAAATTGGCTTATTTTTAAAAAATGTTTTTATTCCATATTAAAGTTTACTCATTTTTTCAACCATATTAACCATTTTTTAAAAATAAAATAGTCTTGAATAAATTTATTTCTTATTAAAAATGTTTGTAAATGCATTTATGCACTTTTTTTTAACAGCAGAAAGTATGCAAGAACAAAGGTTAGTTTTAGTTTATATTGTAAAACATAAACTTACTTGCATTTTAACACATGGAAAACAATACATTAGTATATAAAAAAAATGAATATCAAAAACAAACATTTAAAAATAATTTCTTTTTGTTTACATGACTTTCATCGTTTGAGCTTGCATGTTTCAAACTTACTCTTTATGTAATGAAATTGCATTTTATTTCAGATAATAGCAATTTATAGATAGGAAAACAAATTAAATTAAAACTTAAATTGCTTGTAAAAATGTTCAGTTTACATGCTAGATTGAATTATTGTAACAAGACTGCAAGAATTTATTGTTGTTGTACAGCTAATGAAATCATAAATATTTCTGTTTTATTCATTATCAGACTCTTGTTAACATTATGGAGAGTAGAAATTTCTACTAAATCTCTGAAATTTCCTCATAATTTTAAAGATAAATAATTATTGAATTTATACCTTAAATTTCTTATGTAAGGTAAGATCTGGTAAACATATTAAATTATGTCATTTTTATAAATTTCCAGAGTATTCTTAAATAGCAAACATTTGTTTAAATTTTTATTTTGTTTGCTTCTATTCACCACATCTCTTTTACATGTTTATATGTTATTATGAACTGATTCATGTTTTTCACCTTAAAACTTTATACTGTGTATTAAGAAATTTATTAGAACCTCATATTTTTTTTAGCTTTTAAAAAACTAAAAATTACTTTCTTTTATTTATGTTATTGAAAAAAAAATTTTTTTTTCACATTTTACTGTGATTTGAAATCTTAAAATTAACAGTAGATGTGTTACTTATCTCATTATTTTAAATTTGATACACTTAATTAATATGTGTATCAATCATTCTCAAAATATATTTTATAATTTAAAATAATTTATTTTGTATATTTGTGTTTTCATAACTTTCTCTTTTTACATTAGATACATGTAGTTTCAGAGAAACGTGCTTATACTTCATGGACTGACGACAATGTTCCCAAACGTGGCTATATCAATGCTGAAAGTGGTATAATTGCTGGAAAGAGAGCTCTGAACAAATTACATTTTGATCTTGGTACTGCTGGATTTACACAGGTATCAATTTTAATTATAATTTATGAACAAATTTTTCAAAATGTTTATAAGATGTAATTTGTTTTGAAATGAATATTTTTAAAAAAATTATTCATACATTTTATTGTTTTAGTCTGATTTCCTAATTTTTGCTTGGAAAATTTTCCATTTCTCAAGCATATTTTTTTATCAGTATGAATTATTAGCCACCCTGAGGGCTATTGTGACCCGTTTGGTGACTGGGAATGACAGAATAGTCCCACTGTAGCTCATGCATGTCGTAAGAGGTGACTAAAATGGGTACCCAGCGTCTGGGAGCATATCCCGGCACCCTGCCCCTGGGTATTATATCAGGGGACCTCGAGAACTTACCTTCTTCAGGTAAGTACGGGCATCATGACCCCGAGGTACCTTAGTGATCTTTTTCTTTCCCATGGAGTTTACTATCTTTGGTATACACGGGTGCTGCACTCCCGGGATACCCTAGAGATCCTTCTCTATTTTCCACCCTCCTCCTTGTCAACCACTTTTTATCTTTTTTTCAACTTCACGTCTAGACCACAGTTTAATCTTGTTTGGCGCAGCATAGCCATATCTGGCTCTTGCGCCAATAAACTTTACATTCACTCACTCACACTCACTAAGGGCTATTGTTTTAGGTGGGTCACTTTTGGTCAGATATCCTTTCGATTTTTTTATTGTTTGCTTCAATTTTAATCACATTTAGTTTAAATATGTTCAGTTTAATAATTTATCGTTTGCTTTAATTTTAATTACATATAGTTGATATAATATTCAATTTGTTTTGCAAAACATTGCATAGAACTTTTTAATTTTTAACTTATTTAATTAATTTTTTTCTAATTTTGTTTTGTATCATTTTATTTAATTTACAATAAAAAAAAATGAGACTCGTGTAGCAATATATTACTTATTTTGCATGCCTCAAAGAATTTAATTAAGGCAAAGAACAATTTCCTTCTTGAAAATAAGATTGCTGGTTTTCTTATGTTTTCACAGTTTTTTTTAAAAAAAATATTTGTTATTGATTATTTGTAAGATTTTATTATAAAAAGTTACCTTTTTGAGTTGATTGTTATCACAAATAACTCGTGTTATATTCAGATATTAAGTGATATTAAGATCAGATGTTAAGTGATGTTTGGAATTTTTGGTAATTTCTAAGAGGTTTTGATATTGATGTGATATCTAAGCTATGATATATAAGTTAAAATCATAAGAAGTACAATTAAAGCCATCAAAATTAAAAGGAAACAGAACAATTAAACAACAATAAGTGATCTTAAAAAGTAAAATGCCTATTTATAGAATTTTAAAAAATAAATACCTATAAAATTAAAGCATGCGTATTCAGGCCTGGAACTGAATGGGGGGGGGGTAAACAAGTTTAACAGTACAAACCTTCCCCAATGCATTGTATTGCAATAATCATAGCCTTTCACAAAACATACAGAACATTACAAATATTAAGAGTATCTTCATGTAATTTCCTATAAAAATTCCATTAAATTCTGTAGTGTTTCAAATGGTTAAAAATTATTGAAAATAGTGGAGATATAACTAGATGTGTAAGCAGTATATAAATGTTTTCTACAAACTGTTATGACTTTGAGAATCTTTTTAATTCAATAGTCGTAGAGAGAAGGTAAGAGAGCTCTTTCAATTTTATATGATAAATTTAACTTAGAGAGTATAATAAAATACAATGAATTTAAAAATCTTATTAAATTTGTATTACAAGAAAATTATATTGCGTTTAATAAAAAAAATTTACAAATAGCTTAAAAATTTACTGCTAATACTTTTTTGGCTAACTTCCATTTGCATATTTCTGAGTTGGTCATATTAACAACATGTACTTTTTTGGGATACAGATATATTGATGGCTTGATTATTTAATAATAAGTAATGGAGCCTAGCATTATATTTTGTTGTGAATATCTAAATTTGTTGTGAACAAATTTTAATTCGAAACAAATCAGAGTTTCTAGATTTGAAGTTGCGAATTGTTGATCACAAATTATTTAGTACTCATAATATTTGTGATAAAAGATATGTATTAAAATTTAATATAATTAAAATACCATATTACAATAGCAATATGCATACAGAAGTATAATTTTGAATTTTTTACATAATAATAGCTTTTTAACTTCGCATGGTATCAAAAGGCTTAAAAATATTAAGTATTTTTTTAGCTTTTGCATTGAACATGATTATCCTATTAACTGTTGAAAAAAATTGATGCATCCTAAATTTATTAATAGTCCATTGTAAATATGTTTTGAAGGTTTTTTTTTTAAAAAAATTTTTAGAATTTTTAAATATTATTTAGATCCTGACATCTTTTATTTTTTTTTTATAACTTGACATTTTTTTAAAAAAATTTAACTTTTTCCATGTTTATTTCATTGTTTACAAAACTATGTTCATTTTCATTGCTTACAAACAGTTCTGTTAAGCAATTGTTATTCTCTATCAGTTTCTGATAATGAAATTGAAAACTTTCATTACTTTAAGCTGTAACATCATATGAACTGTATATTGTATTTTTGTCATAATTTGTGGAATTTTGCCTGTCATGTCTTGAATAAAAATAGTACTTGTTACTTTAGTAGTTTTACGCATATTTTCAGTTGTGTTAGGTATTAAATTTATGATGATTCTGTAGATATGAGTAAGTCACTGTATATACATATGTAAGGGTAGGTGCATGAATATATAAATTTGCAGAATCATTTTTTCTCTGCATTATACTGTTTCCAAGCTCTTGCAGCAATTCTATTCCCGATTTGTGTTTGGTGCAGCATAGCCAAAATTGGCTCATGCCACCATAAACTTATATCACTCACTATTCTCCTGATTTTCTCTATCTTTCCAACTTTATTAATTCTATCTATCTCTTCAATTCTCCTTATTTTTTGTGACATATCTGTCATTCTTCTTTTCCTTTAATTAAACCAAAGGTTTTATGTCTTATTTTTTTTTTAATTCATTGGTAATTTAGAAATATCATCTCCCTTGGAATTAATTAGCCTTTCTAATACTGATTTTTCCTTTTCTTCAATAGTAACATTACCCCCTTTAATATGTCAGATTGACCCGCCTTTGCATTGGACACACTCGATTTACCCATAGACATCTTTTAATTGGGGAGGGTGCTCCTGTGTGTCCTTCCTGCCATGTCCCTTATACGATTCATCACATTTTAATTATGTGTCCTGTTTTTAATTATCATCGTCATATTTTTTTCAATCATCTGTTTTAAATCTATCTGACTTGGTGGGAGAAACCCCCCACCATAACTTATTTGCCTTTTTAAAACAAATTGGTCTTTTACACCAAATTTGAATTTTTAACTTTTAACCTGTATTCCTACTTTCTGAATGTTTTCTGTTTAAGAATTATAAATTGTAATTCCTTTTAACAAATTTTTGGTGCAGCATAGTCTACCACTCTCTCTCTAACCTCACAGTCAGTCAGTCACTCACTCACCCCCTTTAATATCATTTAATAGTTTCTCTTTTTCCATCTGAAGTCCAGTTAATTTTTGTTATTTTAAATATTTAAATTCTTCTTGATGTCGTTGTTCTTTTCTATTCTTTTCTCTTTTTTTTTTCCTTCTCTGTATTTGTTCTCTTACAAATTCTTCTGGACACAGTGCTCCTTTAGAATTTTCAATATACAAGACTTGCTTTTTCTTTCTCTATTTGTATTTTCATCTGCATTTCTTCTTTCTCTTTTATTCCACTAATTTGGCTAACTGCCTCAAGTTTTCTTCTTTTTTTTTCTTTTTTCTTCCTCTTAAGAAATGAGAAAGAAGATATTTAAATTCAGTATTTTGATAGGCTCTGGTTTTATATAGAATTTTCCATTTGTAAACACATTTTTTTGTACTTGGAATCTTGTATCTTCTCATGTTTTCTCTGACTCTTCTTTTTGTTTTCTTCTTTCTGTCATAAGTTTTCTAATAAATTCTTCATCATAATCCTCATTGCTAATTATAGCATTCCTTAAATCCAGCATTGTTCATCTGAAAATGTCTTGAATGCCTATTTCTGGAGCAATGTATGGTAAAAATTTCTCCCTCTAGCAAGAAAATCCATTTTTATCAATTCTTCATAATAGTTCCAAACAACCAAGTATCTATGTTCAGTGTAAGTCTTTTTTTGTGTGTGTGTGTACTGCATGCTCTTGAACCATACATGGAAAAGTACTGATTTTTCCTTTTAATATCTTTCATTAAAAACAAAGTGCTTTCGTTCACTGATATGTGGCCGCTGTAGCCTAGTGGTCATGGTTTCAGATTCTTGACCGGCGGTTTTCGTTCAGTCACAGGTTCAATCCTTGGCCGCTAAAGACCAACCGTGTAGCCGGGGCTGATGCACGTCAAATCTGTTGGGACCCAAAGTCCTTCCATTGGCGTAGTGTGGAAGTTAGGAGAGGGGGTTCCAGCCGAGGTGTCGTCCTCGTCACTTGACCGAGGTTCAAAAATTACGAGGTACTTCGCCAATAGCCTTCCTTCTTGGTTTACTCTTCTAAGCTATTGAGCAGTGCAGATGTTTCATTTGTTTACTTCTTCCTTTGCTAAACTCTTGTATTTCTTACTGGGGCCTCTGCTAGAGTTTCTGGCTTGGCTTCTCAAGTCATTGCATGCTCGTATTCGAGTTCCTGCTTGCCGTTTACCATCACCGATTTTTATTTATTTATTCATTTCTCTGTGAGTGTTGAATATTACATCTCTTGGATTATTTGGATTTACTTTCACTGCAACTACCTGCTGGATTTTTTGCGTAAGTGTTAAGTTTCTTATAAAATTATTTATGTATAAAACTGTCAGTGTTGGTGATGTCCTTGCATCTTTGTCGGCCCCTTGAGGTCATGGTTCCTGTCTCATCTGATAACTCCCAAAAGCAAAAATATGAATTCCTAATATGTTCTCTTTTCCCGGGCTCCATGGAGACTTTTGATTTGAGTTCTGAGGAGTCTGTACCATCTACGAGGGTTTCCTCTGAAGAGGTATCTTTGGTTTTTAAAAATCTTAGTGGTGTAAAGGCTCTCACCCTTAATTTTCATGGACTACAGAATTTGGAAACATATTTTTCTAATTTCCCTAACCTTTTAGTGAAATTTAGGAATTTATGTGTGAAGTTTTTCCTATTTTCGTAATAATTTAAAAGATGCAAAATTGAAACTCCTCCTATAATCTGATAAGGATCCATCATCCGTTAAATCGTACAGATAGATCTGTTTGTTAACAACCTTAAGGAAAAATTGTTGAGCATGTTTTTGTCAATAGATTAAATTTCTGGATTCATCAAAACAATAATCTTCATCCACTCCAATTTGGTTTCAAAGAAAATTCTGGCTGTGATGACACAATTTTCCACTTGGTTTTGTATATCAAACGCAAAAGATCTTCAGAACACGTTGCTGTTACTTTTATCAATATTCAGGGTGCATTTGACAATATAGATTGGTTTGCTCTATTTAAAACTTTAAGAAATCTTAATTTTCCAATCTGTTTTCAAAAGTTTATATACTCTTATGTAATAAATCGACATGTTATTTTTTCTGATAATAATTTTTTACAATAAAGCATCTAATTACCCAAGGCTGTCCTCAGGGTTTGGTACTTGCACCCACTCTGTGGAACTTATATTTTAATTCTATTTTGAATATTAATTGCGAAAACTTTTTAGTTCTAGCTTTTGCGGATGATCTGGCGGTTATTTCCACAGGAAATTCGCGAAGAGATCTAGAACATAATTCCAATATTTTAATTGGTCTTATTGCTAAACATCTGGCACGGCTAAGGCTGGAGATCTCGATTGAAAAAACCCGCCTCGGTTGTATTTAGATGCCTATTAATCCACAACAAGGGAGTTTGTAGCGGCAGCGTCTTCAATCAAAACCCAATTTTTAAACTAAAGAATTCCTTCATAAAAATTTGTAAATTTTATAAATATTTAGGTATTCTAATCGACTGCCGGCTCTTCTGGAGTCCCCACATTAATTATCTTAAAGAAAAAAATTTATAATCTCTCATTAAATTTTAAGAGGGTTTCCTTCAATGATTCCAATTTCAAAAATTATAAATTATGGTACTTATGTCTTATAGAACCTATTATTGTCTATGGTGCTGGGGGTTGGGGTGGTGAACCTCTCGGGATACCCTGGCGAACCTTCTCTATTTTTGACCCTCCTTCTTGTCAACCAATTTTTGTCGTTTTCTATTCTTTCACATCTAGACCACAGTTAAATCTTGTTTGGCGCAGCATAGCCACATCTGGCCCTTGCCCCAATAATCTTTACACTCATTTACATTGGGGTGGTAATCTAATCACCTCGCAAATTCTCCTCGAGCTTTCAGCTGAACTCTATTCAGAGAATTTACCTTTTAAAATTTACCAAGGCCTGTAGGACATCTCCCACTGCTGCTTTGCAGGTGATTCCTTGGGTTTCCCCTATTCATCTAAAATTTCATTTTCTTAAGTATCAAATTTGGAAGCAGCATAATTCCAACTTTTTTCACCTGATTAATAATATCCCATTCCAACTGAAATATCTCACTAAGAGCTGTTCGTCCTGAAAAACAAATTCTTTTTTTTAACAAATTTTCAGGACCCTCCGAGTGGGAGATTTACACCTACGGATCGGGTCCGAAACCGGATTTTCCATATGTGTCTTCCACCAGGGTGTCCTGAACAGAGTCTACATGTTCAAACTGAATTTTTATAATTCAGTTTTCCAGGCCGAGCTTTCAGCTATCGGATTTACCATTTTGTGAGCCGTCTCTCATAACTTTAAAGTTTCTGTTTACTCCGATAGTTTATCATTTATATTGCTACTGCAAAGTACCAGAAATAAATCGGTTTTTTTTTAATACCATTAAAGAAAAATTAGCTACTTATTCTGATTTTTACAACTTACACTGGGTTCGGGCCCACTTGTAATACTGGTATTCGGGTTCGGTCTTATATTCCTAGACCAAATCTGAGTTTTTATATGAATTCTGGTTTCATTACTCGCTTCTCAACTTGTCATGATCCCTTCATTTCTTATTTAAATCATTTTAATTTAAAAAATAAAAATTTATGTCTCCATGGCTCTGTTGGAGATGCTGATACTACATTTTCTCTTGCCCTTTTACTAGAGATTTTCATTTAAAATGTCCTGTTGTTGAAGCAAAACTTATTTAGCTGAGGTCCGTGTGTGAAAATCCCTACTTGCATTCTAAGCTTAAATCGACCCGTGTGGTGACCGGGAATGTTAGAATAGTCACACTGTAGCTCATGCATGTCGCAAGAGGCGACTAAAATGGGTACCCAGCGTCTGGGGGTATAGCCGGGCATCCTGCCCCTGGGGATTATATCAGGGGACCTCAGAGACTTACCTTCTTCAGGTAAGTACGGGCATCATGACCCCGAGGCACCTTAGTGATCTTTTTCTTTCCCATGGGGTTTACTGCCTTTGGTAAACACGGGTGCTGCACTCCCGGGATACCCTAGCGATCCTTCTCTATTTTCGACCCTCCTTCTTGTCAATCACTTATCTTTTTTTCAGCTTCATGTCTAGACCACAGTTTAATCATATTTGGCGCAGCATAGCCATATTTGGCTCTTGTGCCAATAAACTTTACTTTCACTCACTCACTCTAAGCTTAAATCCTGTATTCTTACTGCTCGTAAAATTACCCCAAATTTTTTTTTGTTTTAAATTTTTATTATATTTCTCAATAATTTAATGTTCCCTTATTGTGTAGCTATAATTGTATGCCTTGTATGCATGTTCGTATCTTTGTCTAACACTTCATTTTTATTCACGAGCTTGTGGACGTTTTTGTATTGTGCCATTTGACATGTTATGCATCTTATTTCTGCAAGAAAATTCCAACTGTTACTTTTTCCCTCCTTGTGTTTCTGTCATGTACATTTTCTGTTGTGTAAATACCTTGTACCTTGTATTTAACGTTGATATCAAAATTATGTAAAATTTTATGTTATTTTGTCAATAAATGCTGAGTGCAGGGGTTGATTGTTTTCCGGGGGGTCGGTTTGTGGCTCTAAACCCTTTGGGTGAGCTCGGTCCCCTTGGGTATTCTGCCAATAGCCCTTGTAATGCTTCTAGTGTGACATTAATGAAAACTAAACTAAATTAAATGTTCACTGTTATCTTTCTGCATTGCAAACTTGAATAACTATTTCTACACATTCCACAAATGAAGTTCTAGTTCTATTCTGAGAGAGCATGTGTGGTGGCTTTTTGTTGCTAGACATAATCAAGTTCCAGTCTTTATAGTGTTTAACAAGAAGACACTGTAAAGAATACTATAATGTACTATGTGTTGCCATGAGAAAATAGTGTTGAATAAAAATAGATTTAAAAGAGACTGTTATTATTGATAAAAATTTTTTTACAATATGTTGGCTAAATCTTGGAGCTCCTTTAGCTCTTACTTCTCCCTCTTGTTGCATTATCTTGGCAACCTTCCTCGACAGCAATGTAGGGTAGTCATGTTTTCTCATGCAACAGGTGCCAGATAATACAACCATTTTTAAGGGAGACTAGGATATTCCATTCTTATCTGGTGATAATATGTTGATATAGTTCTAAAATTTTTATGTATTTTTTATATCTTTATTACAAGCACGCAAAAGGAGAAATCATTACCTTATATCTTTACAATATGACCAAAAGTGACCCTATTTTTCTGCATCTCTGCTGCTTCCCCCTGGCAGAAACAGCATTACCTCACTTACAGGATTTACTGAAGTTTAAAATGTACACCATTCATGAAGAGAAAGATAATCAATTACTTATTATTACACACACAAACATATATAATTTTCTCTCTCAAAAACTTTCCTTAATAAAGCCTAGGAATCCTGAAAAAGATTTCATAAGAACTTTCTTTGAGATATGAACGAACATTTAAACTCAAAACCATCTACATTTTGTGTGTGTTCACTTGTATGCATGTGTGCAGTCAATTTTATAATTCAGATAATGTAGAACTTTATAACTAAAATTAGAATACTATTTTTTTTTATTAGTTTATAGACTTTAGTTTGGTTTTTTAAAAGTAAATAAAAATATCCTGTAATTCATTTGTCTTAAGTGTTATTAATGTAAAAAAACTAGGGACTTTCTGAGTTACAATACCTTATGTTATGTTATGTTATTGTTATTTAAATATTGTCAGTTAACAGATGACATATCATAATATAAGTAAATAGATCTTATATTTTTAGTGCCTTAGATTTAAATAGGATAAATTCTTTTGCAATATTATATTCCTGGAAAACTGAAAATTTGAATTAGATTTAGAATTGATAATTATTCCCTCTGTGAGTGTGAATTAGGTTATAACATTTATACATTATAATCTATACTTTCATCTTCATTAAATATTCTATTCTCATGAAAAGTGAGATTATTCATAAATTACTCATAATTATGATATTTGATCTAATAGATGTTTTGGTATATCTTCATCCATTCAAGTGTTTCATAACGTTTCATCTTGTGTTTGTTATTTACTGCTTTTCTAGTCATATAGACTGTAGAATTTATCTGTTTACATTGTAATATTTCATATAATTCAAAATTTTTACTAATTTATGTATTCTTTATGCTTATCTGAATGTTATTGTGTTATGTACAATAAATTAAACTGATTAAGAATATGTAAGAATTTAAATTTTGTTCATAAAAAGTTATGCTTTGTATATTCAAGTTTAAATTTAATTTTAATATTTATTTTTTTGAGTATAAAACAATGTATATTATAAACTTTCAAAAAGTATATAGTTAATGGTTTTGCATGTATAATTGTTCTCATTTTAAAAATATTAAATTGAGTAAACTGCAAAAGTTTTTATAATTATATTCTGATTTTGTTAGAGCATGTGAAATAAAATTTCAGATTTTGCAAAATTGAAGGAAAAAAGCTATTTTTTTTCCCTTCAGGTATTTGTGGATCAAAGAGATGAAAATACTGTTGCCATAACTCGACATTGTCCTGCTACACATCAATCTGTTATTATGATTGCAAGAACTGCATTTAGAATGCCTACCAAGCCGAAGGAATCTAGTTATGTAAGACCTCTACGACTTCAAGGTTTGTCTTCTGAGTAGTTATGTAATTTCTAAAACTGAAAAGTTAAATTATGTTCTATGATGCAGAAATTTTTTTATGTGTGTGATAAATTGTTACAGAAAATATCTAGACTATTTTAAAAGTCCTTAAAGTCTTGTTCTAACATATATATTTAATTTAAATTTCAAAATTATAATTTGAATCCTTAAAGTATTAAAATTTATAACAATTTAACTTATTTCTCTCTTACAGTATTAATAATTTCAGTTATTGAAATTTCTTGAAATTTTATTCAAAATCCCGTGTCAGTTTAATTATATTAATTTTAAAGACTATTACAAATGTATGCATTTGTTTTATAAAGCATTACCCTTTAATGAAATATTTTAACATATAAAAATAGATACTGCTTTTAAATAGGTACGATTGAAGAAATTATTTTGGAAGGTGGATTAGAACCTGTTAATCATAATGGAACAACTTTAGGTCCATCAGTTTATATAGATGATACATACATTAATGGCTTAACAGATTTCAAACTCAATTTAAGGGAGCACATTCAAATATATGAAAGTGAAATGATAGAAAGTGCTGGTTTATCTGAAGATGGTTATAACGAGATTGATTTTGTTCATTTTCCTCCTGGATCTGTTATAGTTCTAAGGTAATTGATGTTTTATTTTTTGAAATAATGTTAATTTAATGTTTGTGGTAAACAATTTGTACCATTGAGGTTTTACTGCAGGCATTTGATGGATAATAAGAAACTTTAGGTATTTTATTTTGAAATCTTTTTCCAAATATTTGCTACAAAACAAAGTGTTTTTAAATTCACTTTTCCTTCAAATCAGAGCCTGTTTTAAACGAATTTTTTAATGTCTGACTATTTACTTGAAAATATTATTTCTTAGTGAATAAACTTATTGTGACCCTTGAAGTTCTATTTCCTCAATTTAATTTTATAGGTAAACTTGTTAAACTTTATTTAGAAAATTGGCTGTGCTTTTACTGATTGTTTATTAATGATGCACATAGAAGCAACTGGGGTTAATGGCAATGGACTTCTTAATTTTGAACCTCTATCAAAGGCTGAAAACAACACATAAACTGGCTTCTACTTTCTAAACTTCTAATAATGCGAGAACTTGGAACTTCAACAAATATAATGTGCATCAACCCCACTACATGCTAGATATTTAGTGGTAACAGGACTTGAACCCACAACTCAATGGTAATAATGCCAGTTGTGGGCTTGTGAGCTTGACCATTTGGTTATTCTGGCTACAAATGCCTGTGTGAAGAAGCATAAGAAATCTTATCATACATTTGTGAAAAAAAGTTGGTGTTTCTTGTATATTATAAAAGCAATGCTAATTTTGAAAATGAACCTCTTTAAATTTTTGGAGTGAAAATAGTTCATTGATAAAATTGTTATTTAATAGCCAAAAACATGTTTCACGTTAAGGAATAGACAATATTACATGCCAAATTGAGCCATTAGAATCTCAGTTTAATATTATGTAGAATTTGTTGGAAGGAGGTTTCACTTCAGAAGTTGTTCTTGTAATTTAAATTCATTATCAGTTGCTCATTAAGCATTTCCAAATTGATTAAACCAAATAAGCAATCATTTCTTTAAAAAATTAATTTTAATGAAAGGTGTTTAGTTTTTATACTTTATTTTATTGAAAAAATTTGTAATTTAAAATTAATCTAGAAGAAAATTTTTTGTTAAGTATACATGTTGTTAAAATTTAATTAAGCTTAGATGAGTTTTTTTCTGACATCAAAATGTTTTAATTAAGTAGGAACTCATAAATGAATTTTAATTGTATGAATGATATGCATAAAAATATTGATTATAGGATTTCTCTTGATGCCGAGTCTCGAGCTGCTATTTTAAGAATAAGATCTTGTGTTTCCCAATTTGGCTACCGTATGCGGTCCTATAGTGGTACTGTATTGAAAAGAGGAACTCATGACTTTGAATCTATCCTTTCCCATTTAACTGTAGCTGATTTGAACAAGGTACTTTTTAAATGTGATGCTGAAGAAAGAGATGATGGAAAAGGAAGAGGAACTTACAATCTTCCAGGATATGGGGATCTTGTTTATTGTGGACTGCAAGGTTAAAAATTATTAATATTTTTAGATCTAACACATTAATAAAATTTGTTTGAATTAATGAAACAGTAAAAATATTGAAAGAATTAATGAAACAATAAAAATATTGAAATAATTATACTAATTAAGCTGATTAATTTTTTAGTCTTATGATCTTATTAGTTCCTTTTCCCCCAAAGTATATTATTTGTTGAAATCATTGCTCATATTGATTTGTGTTTTTAATTCTATTTGTTGTATTAAATTTGATACTTATTACTACATTTTAAACAAACTGATTTTTATTGATTCTTATACAGGAAAATTTATTATTTTTTTTAATGTAATATTTTGTAATGGCGTTAAAAAATGTGTGTCTTTATTAAGCATTTAATATTGTGAAAGTATTATACTTACACTTTTTAGTATTGTTTATATGATTAATATATGTTTTCTTCAGGTGTGATGAGTGAATTGATGAACATTCGTTTGGAAGATGATTTAGGTCACCCTCTGTGTGATAACTTGCGACAAGGAAATTGGTTACCTGATTACATTGCTAGTCGTTTGATTGATAATCCGTCCACTCATGATGTAAGTTTATTCAGAAATATAGACTGTATTTTTTAATGTCACTTCCATTTTCCAGCAGTATATGTTATTAGAAATTCAGTACTCTGTCAGTAACTTGGAAAATATCGGACTAGAAAACTGTTGGCTTACTGGAAAATCATTAAAAATAATGCATTCAAGCAGCAAAAGCTATGTATTGTTTGTATCAAATTTAATATAATACAAGCAAATAAAGTGTCATATACACAAAATAACTAAAACTACAAAAATAATATTACTTTGTATTGATATTCTACTTTATTCCAATGAAGTAGAATGCACAATATTTTTCTAATCCTAATCAACTTGTAAAAATGCTAAATTGCTTACACGAGCAGAAAGGTGAAATGCTGTATTATTGAAGGAGAGCTGTGTTAAATAATGATCCCTCTCCTTCCCAAATGTATTCCTTTCATAATTTTTAAAGAAGTGGGGGAAAATGATTTTTCTGTTTTGAAATTGCATAAATGTTCTGAAATATTTCTTGAAAAAAAATTTATTTTTAGTCAGTTTAAAAAAGATATTTTTAAATTAATTTTTAAAAAAATTAATTTTGCAAAATATGCATTTATTTTACTACTGTGTTATTATTTTATGAAATAGATACTAAAAGTAATTGTAGGTTAAACTGTTTTTCAGTAAAAACTGAAGAAGAGAAGAGTTCTATTGTAATTTAAATAAGCTTAGAAAGTTTATAGATTTTCTTATTATTTATTATTTTTTAATAATATTTATATTATCAGCAGTTATGTTGTTCATTTTAATGTAAATTTTTTACTGCCTAAAATCAGCATTATTTTCATTTGTCTTAATCGTAATTTAAAATGTAGTTTGAGCATTGTCTTTTTTTAACTATGGATAATATATTTTTATTTGCAGTTAGGAAAATGGTTTGAAGTTGTGTTTGAAAGCTTACGTAAACTACCTCGGTATCTTATTCCTTGCTACTTTGATACAGTAATAACTGGAGCTTACAGCAGTTTGCTTAGTTCAATGTGGCGAAAAATGTCTGAGTGAGTAATCACTAAAAGTTATATTACATTTTCTGGAACATTGAAAATAGCACACCAAAAAAGAAAGTGAGCTACAATCGCAAAACTTTGCAAAGTCGTTGAATTATGTCTGATATGAAAATTATCTAAGATTGGTGCCAATGCTAAAGACCAGATGCTCTACAGTGGGGCTGCAATCAGGCAGTGGGTCCTATATAAACCTGCATATTGTAGAAGATTCATAAACATAATGATCACATTCTAACTCTAGGAGGACTTAAGGTAGAGAAGAATGCCAGGTAGACTTGTGGTAAAAACATTTCACACATTAAGTGAATTTGAGAATGGTCAGATCATCAAAATAAAAACCACAGACTGATATTGCACTGTGTTGCTCATGAGTTTGATTGCTTAAAGTGTGCCATCAGAACATGTTGGGAGCAATGGACACAAGATGGTAACTTTTTTCAGAGAACTGGATTTGGAGCAACTAGGAAAACAATGTGGCGAGAGGATAAGAGGTTTGTGTGGTAAGTGCTCGTTGATTCCATAATGATGTGTTCCATGATACAATCAGATGTAGGGCTGCCAATTATTCTGAAAACCATTTCCAGATGCCTTGCTGAAGTGAATCTGCAATCCAAGCACCCTTTTTGTGTACTGCCTTTAACATCAAAACATTGACGACTCCGTTTACAGCGGTGCCAAGCTAGAATGACAAAGAATGCTACAGATTGCTAAAATGGGATGTTTAGTGATGCATCCCATTTCTTTTTAGGGATAGATGATAAATGCATATGGCTGTGAAGGGTACAATTCCACCCAACCTGTTGTTGCCTGCACAGCAGGTGTAATGATCTGAGGGGCCATCGCCTGTGTCCGCTCTAATTGTGGTATGTGGAAACTTAACAGGCCCTAACAGTTATGTTGATTCAACCCCATGTGGAAAGTTTCCTGCATGGTCTTCCAGGAGCAATTTTTCAGCTAGATAATGCTTGTCCGATACAGCTCAAGACTTTCTATGCCGTGTTCAGACTCTTCTATAGCTGGCCCACTACCTGGGCTTGTCCCCTTTAGAGCATTTGTGGAACCAACTGAAACGCTAGATATCATCATGCCACTCTGTACATAATTTGGATGTGACTGTTCAAGATTTTTGAGCCCACCGGCCTCAGAACAACATCTGACATCTAATCAACTCAATACTGGACTTTGTTGTGGCATGTTTTGCAGCAGAAGTAGTCAGATGTATTATTAAAGTTGCACTGTATATGTCTAATTATGATTTTTATATCAAGGAAATCTCTAATCTGCATAATTATCAACCCAAAGTTCCCTTCATGATGTGCCATTTTCAGTGTTCCTAAGTATATAAGTATGCTTTATGTTACAAAAAATTATATTTTTTATGTTATTAAAATAACTTTTTCTATGATTTAAATTTTTGTATAAGAATTGCCGTAATGTAAAGGGTTCCGCTATAGCCTAGTGGTCATGGCCGCGGACTTGCAGCTGGTATTTCATCAAATCGTGACCTGAAGCCTTGATGCCACTAAAGACTCTCCGCATAGCAGGAGTTATGCACTTTAAATTTGTTGTGGTCCCAAGTCCTTCCAATAATATGGTGGTGAAGTTTGGAGAGAGAAGGGCCAGCTCATGTGTCTTCTCATCTTTTAACCTAGGTTCAAAATTACAAGGTTTATTGCCAAAAGCCCTCACATTTCTTCTCAGTGTGATTATTTAACAGTCACAACCACCTTTATGTAAAAAATACTAGTGCTTATGTAAAAAGTATTACCCAGATATTGAAATAAAAAAAAATGACTGGTACTTCCTTATTTCATATACATTAGAAATTCCATGACATTAGATTACAATATTTTCTTTCTGAATTAATAATGTACAGTTGCTTTTTATGTAAACAAGATAATGCCTCAAATTTTTTCCAAGAAAAAGGGGGAGTGCAAAACATTTAAATTGCTTTTTATTATTGTACATTTAAAATAGTAAATGAAAATTCAATTGATAGTAAAATACTTTATTAGGATTTTTTGAGTAATGTGTAAAAAAGTCTTTTTTTTTTAGTTACCAGTTTTAATTTTTATATGTCATTTACTTTATTACCTCACTTTAAAATTAAGACAAATTTCTTTATTCAAAAGTTTTGTTTTTACAATGAATTACTTTCAATTTTTATGTATTTTTTTTAAAAAAATTATTGTAATTTTTTACATATGTGAATTAAATTTTTATTTCTATTCAAGAAAAAATATTTTTGATCTTTCATTAAATATTCTGTGTATAAATTTTTAAGTGAAAATAAATGTGTAAAAAAAATAGATGCATCTTTTTGTTTTTAAAAGTGACTTTAGAATAAATGAGGGTGGTCTGAAAAGCATACAATCTCACAAAGATACAAGACATTCTTTCCTTGTAAGCCTATGCACTTCTCCCAGTGATGCTCCTAACTCTTTAACCCATCCAAATTGTACTCAGTGTCAGTGCCTCTGAAAATAATTGTTTAAAAGGGGATGTCCTTGTCATTTTATGACAATCTCTGTCCTCTAAGTGCAATTTTTAAATTGCACTTAGAGGAACAAAAAGAAGTTGCTCGGGACTAGATTTGTAAGGAGGGGTGGTCAAGCAATTCAAACCATAATTTGTCTTCCACAAAAATAAAATTCATTGTATTTCTTATAAAATGAATTGCACTGTAATTATAAAAAATAAGGGCACATTAAAATTAGATTTCTGTATTATTTTAATTACACAAATCATCGCATTTTATGACCTGAGATTTTATAATTTATTAAGTATTATTGTTATATTGTGGAACATGAATTTTTTGAATGTGTTAACTTTCAATTGGTATTAAAGTGAATTATTGCCTCAAGTATTGTTTTCAATTTAGTTTTGAAAATTTTAAGGAATATCTAACTTTTCATACAGTTTATCTATGAGTCATGTAGATTGTGAAAATATTCCCGCATATAATTGATTCAAGATCTTTTGTGTATTTTTATTCTCAACCAAGTGTAATATTTCTCAATATTTTAGCTTTGTATCTGAAGGATCGACATTTGTGAAATCTTTGGCAATGGGCTCTGTGATACTGTGTGGAATCGTCAGAAGTGCACCATTGCCTCGCCTTTCACCACATTTAGATCATCCAATTCCTCCAATAGAAAATATAGCTGGTCAAATTTTACAAAATTGTATTACCATATCTGCAGGTGAGTTATAATTGTGCATAAGATTATGAGTAACTTTTTTATTAATTAATTTTTTACACATATGTAAATGATATGGGAAAAAGGACTGAAGTTGCTAGGATGTGCCATACTTAAAATTGTTAAATATTGTATTATTTAAAGGTCTGCCACATTTTTCTACTGGATATATGCGTAACTGGGGAAGGGATACTTTTATATCATTGAGAGGACTTTTATTAGTTACAGGAAGACATGATGATGCTAGGTAAGTTATAGTTTAATTTAACTCATAAATTATTAGTTTTTTAAAATTCATTTGATGTGCTATCTATCTAATGATATTTTCAATGTTCATCCTCTTTCAGAAATAGTATTTCTATTTTTCTTGAAAAAATAGCTATATTTGATTTTTCAATTCAGATGGCTTGAATTATTGAATTCATTACAAAATTTGTAAAACTGTTAATCATTCCACATGAAATATTCTCAATAAAATTATTAATTTCGATTAATATTCTGTTTTTATTGTAATCAATGTATTATATCAATCGATATCAATTGTATAGATAACTTTTGTTCAAATATTGTGTATTATAATTCCATTTTTTAAAGTTTCTGTATTTATCATATCACACACACTATCATATGTTAGCAGTGTCAGCTCTAAAGTATTTTACTCAGCATCAGTTAAAATATTCATTAAAGGAAAATGCATAAATACTATGTAGGAGTATGAGTGATTTAAACAGCAATGTTTTTGTATTTGAATAAATATTTGCAAAAGTTTTTTTTTTTTTTTTTTTTTTTGCCCTTTGAACATTATTCAAGAGTGTTTTTTTTAAACTTATATAATTTTTTTGCTCTTGAAAATCAAGAATTATTTAAAAAATTTATGATACAAGAAAGAGAGAAAAAACGAAATCATGGACATGGAAGTTGAATAGTGAGGTAGTAGAATTTGGCAATACGTGGTAGCTTAAACTTAATTGACAGTCTGGGCTGGAAAGGGGGGGAAAGTCAATTGCAGTTTTTGAGTGAATTGCTAAGAGTTGTATGAGGTGTGAGGTGGGACAAAGATGTCTAGCAGCTAGGGTTATTTTCGGTACCAAATATCGAAGATTTGGGAGAGTAAATTGACTGATTTTACGATTTTGCTTAGAATTCCTAAATCTGTCCGGGAAAATATTTCTACTATTAATCTGAAAATTGCTATATGAGTAGTTTGTTTGATTTTATTTAAACTGAACATTTTGAAGAATTCTTTAAAATTGTCCAAGATGGAATAATTATTGTCAAAAGTAAAGGGGCCAGGTAGAGAATCTGAATTTCTTTTTCAGTTACTTTTTTCTGTTTTCTTCCCATACTTTTAAACAAAAACTTGAACTCCCATTGCCAATGGGAGGTTCAGGGAACTTGAAGTCTTTTGGTTCTTTAAATATTTAGAATAGTTGACTGTATATTTTAACTTACTTAATGTACTAAAAATTTAAATGTTTCTTATTAATTGTACTATTTAATTATTTTAAAGTAATGATTGTTTCTTAGGTATTTATAATAGGTAGATGTTGATTTGCATTTTAGTTATATCAAATTATACTTTTTAATATTTTTTTAGATATTTAATTATTTCTTTCTAATATTTAAAAAAACGGTGGGAAATGTATTCTTATGAAAATAGAGATTTATATGAAATTGTTTTTAATTATTTGCTTAAAATGAAATAGCAAATGTAAAAATTGATTTAAAAATATTATTTTGTGGTTTTATTTTCATAACATGAATGAAAAATATATAATTTATAGTTATTATTAAGATGATGCATTTTTATAGGTAGTAAATGATAAAATTGAATTCAAATTGGAAAAAACAGGAAATCTTTTTTAAACCCATCTATTAATCCTCAAAAGTATTTTTGCTTATTCTAACCAATTTCAAAAATTGTTTCCTTGTAGGTTTATTATTCTCGCATTTGCTGCTTGTTTACGACATGGTCTCATACCCAATCTATTAGATCGAGGACAGTGTGCTCGATTTAATTGCAGAGATGCTGTATGGTGGTGGTTACAATCTATTCAAGATTATGTCAAAATAGTGCCTAATGGATATAATATTTTAAAAGATAAAGTATCACGACTTTTTCCGACTGATGATTCTCCACCCTTAAAACAAGGAGCTTGTGTGAGTTTATTTCATATATAGCTTTTATATTAGTTTTTTGACACTTTATTTTCTGATAAATAGTCTTGATTTTTTGTGTCATATGTGGCCGCAGTATCCAAGTGGTCATGGTTTCGGTTTCGTGGCCGGCTGTTTTCATTTAGTCGCGGGTTCGGTCCTTAGGTAGTCATTCGGTCCTTTCATTTTGTCGCGGACCGCTAAAAGGCCCACCGTGTAACCGGGGCTGATACATGTCAGATCTGTCGGGGGCCAAAGTCCTCCTGTTGGAGTGGTGTGGAAGTTAGGAGAGGGGGTGCCATCTCAGGTGTAGTCCTCGTCACTTGACCGAGATTCAAAATTACGATATCCATCACCAATAGCCCTCATGTTGCTTCTAGTGCGACGTTAATGAAAATCTAAAACTAAACTTCAGTGCTATATTTTTAATGTGAAACTTCAGTAGTTTTGCTGTAAATTTCATATTTTCCCCCATCAAATTAGGCATGAATTTTAAATCACAAAAATAGACTTCAAATTTTCTGAATTAACTGTTTATTTTTGTTTGATGCTTAGATATAAATATATAAGTAAACGTTTTCTTATTTTTGATATCTCTTGTATTTTGTCACTTCTTCATTGATAAACATCATTTGATTGAGAAGCACATTGTTATGATGATAGAATGTGCTCAGTATTTTTTAAATCTAACTTTGATAACTTAATTTATATAAATAAAAGGCAATGTTCGTATGTGTGTGCCCTATAGATTCAATAACTACACATATATTTTTCCTGAAAATTTCACATATTTATCTTATTTGTATTGAGAATGCATAAAGAGTAGTTTAAATGAAATCTAATGCAGTTCTGGTTAACTGAAAAAAATAAAGTATACCAGGTGATAACAAAATCTAGTGATTTTTGGGTTCAATAATGATTTAATTGCAGTGAACTTAGTTTTTGGTAATTAGGATAAAATTTCTTGAACATTAATAATGCAAAAGTCACATGTTCTCTGTTCTTGATTGCTATTCCTTAGTTAATATGGGCTTGACTTTATTTTAACAGTTTTTTAAAGATGTATATTACTTTATTTTTTAATATATAACCATTTTTTAATGAATAATTTTAATGTTCTCCAGGATAAATTATTTCTAAAAAGTATGTGATTTACGTATTTTTTTCCCCATCATAATTTGGAGCGAAAGAACTAGTTGCAAATGTTAAAGCTGTGCTTCGTTAAAATTTTAATTTCAAAACAGATTGAATTTTGAATTTGCTAGGAACATTTGCATTTGGTTGAGAAAAATGAATTACAAAATAATTTAACTGGGGAAGGGCACAAGAGTGGCATGGATGAGCTCATTTTAGAAGATCTGTTTGTAAAAATAATAGATTTGAGGAGAGCAAATTAAGTGTTCTATAGAATTTCATCATAACAAATGTCTGGATATAAAAATCATTCTGTGAATTCTTTTTTTTAGACTGATGTCTCACTGAGAAACATGAGCTAATCAGCATCTTTCTTATTGCTGTAAAAAAGTTAATATACCTTCAGATGAATTGTTATCTATCTAAATAACAGGCACTGTTTGTATCCTATAGACTTGTGGCATTTTGCAACCCTAGCACATATAGTAATGTTGGAGCAACCAATTAGTAGTCTCCTAAAAGTAAAAAAACTACTTGATCAATTTCACTAAAAATTTCATGCTTTGTTTTTATTATTGTTTAGAGAATGGTTTGAATGAAATCCAATACATAGTACTACTATTCTTTCAGAATTCATTGCAGATTGTTTTTTTCTCAGTTTATAAATAGCGTACATAAGCCTTCAATAACAATCTTTAAATTCTAATGATTAAAAATATTTTATTTCTAAAACCATGAGATTATAAATCTGAATATGTTTAAAGTGTTACTCTATCTATATAAATGAAATTCAATGCTCATACGTGTGTTCTCTATAGACTCAAAAACTGCTCGATCAGTTGTGCTGAAAATTTCACATTTTTTTCTTATTAGTACCATGAATGTTAAAAATAGCTTGAATGAAATTAAGCATATAACACATGGATCAATAAGTCCCGAGACTGTGCGGTCGTTTTTTTTGCGATTTCCTCCTTCAAACGCACTAGCAAGTCAATATAATAATCACTGTTGATCGATTTACCTTTTTCGAGGTAGTCAATGAAAATCACGCCATGCGTATCCCAAAAAACTGACGCCATGACTTTGCCAGCTGACTGCTGCGTTTTCGGACGGCTTTCGCCAGCTGTGGGCCACTCAGATGACTGCCGCTTCGACTCTGGAGTGTAGTGATGTTTCGTCCATGGTCACGTAACGACGCAAGAAATCTTTTTTGTTGCGAGTAAATAGCGATAAACAGCTTTCTGAATCATCGACTCGTTGCTGTTTTTGTTCCATCGAAAGCAATCGCGGCACCCACTTGGAAAAAACCTTTTTCATGCTCAATTTTTCATGAAGAATAGTAAATACACTTCCATATGATATCTGTGTCATCTCAGCAATCTCACAGAGCTTCACTTTACGATCTTTCATTATAATTTTTGTCACTTCACTCATATTTTCCGGTGTAACAGCTTCCACAGGTCTACCCGAGCATTCCGCGTCATTTGTGTCGGTACGACCACGTTTAAATTCAGCAAACCACCGACAAATCGTTGCTTTTGATGGACAAGAGTCCGGGTAACATTTTTCAATCCATTGTTTCGCTTGCATGGTTTTTTTTACCCATTAAAAAACAATGTTTTATCAGAACACGAAACTCGGTTTTTTCCATTTTTTAAACAAACTACAAAACGACTTTACTCCAACCTCGATAACTCAGCTGTTTCTGGTCCGATCGACTTAAAATTTTGACACGTTTCAAGCAAAGGTTAGTACTCTAGAAAGACCTGGTTACTGGTTTACTACGAGCGCCATCTCTGGGTTAGTCTCGGAACTTATTGATCCATGTGTTAGCACTGTTGTTTTTACGATGTTAAATGAAAATTTTTTTTGGACTTTGACTTCAATAGAAGTTCATATATTGTCGTTTATATCATTATTCTTTTGTTGAAAAAAAATTAAGCTATACTCCTTTAAACTTAGCTTATTGAAATAGTCACAATCACTAACCAATTTTTTTTTAATTATTTGTAAAAAAAGTTTTAAGATGTGTTCAATGTTTAATAATTTTGGAAAACTCTATGTTTATATTTTTTATTCAATGATATGTTACTATAAATCTATTTGGGTTTTTCATCCATTTTAGATAAATAAGTGAAATTTATACATATCTTTTTGTTGATAATTGCTTTTTGTACTATTACCTAGAAAAGTCAAGCAAACTTTTCTAAGCTGCAAGAAGCATTGTCCTCAATTACTCTAAAACCATTAATGAAACATAAAGCATAAAGAAATCTAACTGACAGTTCCTTCCATATTTTAAACAAAACTTGTATCAGAATTGTAATAGTATTGTATTACCTCAATCAGAATTTGACTGTGGTTATTTTAATTTGTTCCTAATAGAAATGTTAATATTTTAAAGACTTCCTCTTATTTAACTCTGAAACCCAAGTTATAGCATTTGTAATTGAATTGTATCCTTTGTTTTGACAAAACACAGCAAAGATATTGTCAAATGTACTCCAGGATTTTAGAATATTTGTTGTTTATTAGATATGTAAATTTTGTTATGCATCTTTTTTATGGTTAGAAGTATTTCTTAGTGAGCTATATATATATTTATATTTATTAAGTATGGCATTTCACTGCAATACTTTATAAGAATAATTTGACTAGTATTGTGTGATAGTTTCTGTATTATTTATATGTATAGAATTTTTATCTTTAATGTTTGTTGAATCATTATTGTGTATTGAGTTCCTAAATTTTAATTTTTTTATAAGTGTATAATGATTACAATATATAGATTTTTTTCTGAGTGGATCAAATATAATAACATTAATAAATATATCTGTTTACAAAAATGGAAATGTTCTATAATTGCTACATTTAAAAAAATATGAATGTCAATGCATTTACCCATTTCGCAATTATAGAATGAATATTGAGCTGTATTATCTTATCACAAAAATTGGTTGATTCAAATTTTAAATAATTGATTCATATTGAGAATGCAATAATTACATAATTGCTAAGCTATTTGAAAGTCATTAAATTCATTTCTGAACTTGGGATTTTTTTTCAGTTTTACATTTAATCAGGTTCATGCAGCATAAATTAGGTTATGCTGTAAGTAGTGAGTAATATTCACATAAATGTATGGAAAAATTTACTTTATTTTATTTTATTCAAATTCTATTAATAATGATAATATTTATTAGAAAAACAGTAAAGCATGCAACTTGTTATTTATTAATGATTGTTAAATGTAATTTATGAACTTTTTGGTAATCAAAACTTTGATTCGTGATTTTTTTTTCTGACCTTATGTATTAAATTTTTTAACTGATTTAAGGATCAACCATTACATGATATTATCCATGAAGCTTTGCAAAGACATTTTCAAGGATTAAAATTCCGAGAACGCAATGCTGGTCGTCAATTAGATGAACAAATGTCTGATGCAGGTATGTGAATTTTATTTATAGACTTTTACACAAACAAATAATACTGCATATTCTAAAAAAAATTTCATCAAAGGTTTTAACAATGAGATTGGTGTTGATTTGGAAACTGGATTCGTTTTTGGTGGCAATAACTCAAACTGTGGCACTTGGATGGATAAAATGGGAAGTTCTGAAAAAGCAGGAAATAAGAGCAAACCAGCAACACCTAGGTATTTCTCCCTTCATAATTAATGTTTGCAGAATCTGGTTAACTACTTGTGACTAATATTTATAAAGAATGATTTATATTTTTTAAAATCCTGTCTTTAGAGATGGATCTGCCGTAGAAATAGTTGGTCTTAGTAAATCTGCTTTAAGATGGTTAGACTCAATGTTTCATGAAGGTCATTATCCCTACTGTTTGGTAGAGCGCATTGTAAAAGGTGAGTGTTAAAAATAAAATTTATAGTTTATTAATGTTTGTGATTGGTTGATGATGTAAAATTATTAAGAGAGAAGGAAAAGCCACCTGACCGTATCTCTTATTAATATTTTTTTAGTATGGTGCTATAATATTTGAATTGTTTGTACAGTTGTTAAAAAAGATTGTGTAGAATTCTGCAGAGAGTCATTTTATATGTTTCTAAATTAGTTTTAAATTGTATAGATATGTGTTTCTTCAATCTTTCTTTATATTTAATGATATAAACATATTCTGATTTGTAATGAATTTGTGTAGCATTACATTTATGTTCTTGCATCTCAACTAAAATTTTTACTTATTTTTTTTATTTCATGAACTTCATAATCTCTCTCGGTTCTCTTTTGTTTAAAATAGTTTATAATCTTTGATATTATTTGAATGATACTATTTTCAACCTGAATAAGAATGTCTTCAAATTTTAAATATCTTACTTGCAGATGAATCTACTGGTTTATCAAAAACTATTATAATGAGTTACAAGGAATGGAATGATTTAATACAGGCCAATTTTGACAAGAACTTTTTTATTAGTCCTGAAAAGAAACCAGATGACTCTAAGTTGATAAACATGAGAGGAATCTACAAAGACACATTTAATTCTTCCTCACAATGGACTGATTACCAACTTCGTCCTAATTATCCTATAGCAATGTGTGTGGTAAGCTCTCAAAACATGAATCTTCTTCAAGTGAATTTACTGTTACTCAAACTTCTCAGAAAAGAGTAATAGCAATCTTAAATTTTAATTTAATTAAATAAAATTTTAAATTAATTTTGTGACTTTTCTTTTCTTTTTTTTCCTTTCAAAAGGCCCCTGAACTATTTAATCCTCGGAATGCATGGCTAGCTTTGGGATCTGCTGAGCAACACTTGTTGGGTCCTCTTGGAATGAAAACTCTTGACCCATCGTAAGCTCTTTTCTCTTATGGATCCTTTGAAATTTAAAGTATATTAAAGAATTAATTGTTGTTTATATCATTGCACTATGGATTATTTAAATTTTTTCTCTGAAGAAACATTGATCATGATTTATGAAAGCAAATATTTCAGAATGAAGTATGCATATTGTATGTTTCGTTTTTAACTTGCAGGGATTGGGCATATGATGGGTTTTATGACAACAGTGATGATTCAATGAATCAAAAGAGAGCTAAGGGTTGGAATTATCATCAAGGCCCTGTAAGTATATATCATATAACACTTTAAAAAAATAATAATTTGTTCATTTTTATCAATTAGCAAATAAATTGGATTAGAATAATTTTGAATTTAGTTTTACCTATCAAATAATTATGATGAATTCAATTTTTTCATATCTAAGTCTTATGTAAATGCAACTTCTGTATAAAAATAAACAAATATTTAAGATTGTAAAATGAAGTTATTAAAATTGAAAATAAATGTTATTGGGAAGATCATTCATACCCTATAGGACTTTAAATATTTTGTTTTGTATTATTTTAAATAAAAAAAATTGATGACATGTGTTTTTAAAACATTTGAATCAAATTTAAAACATCTAAAAGACAATGTATCTTAGACTTTATAACTAAGAAGTTTGCAGAAAATTTAAAATTCAAAAGTTTTTAAAGGCAAAATTAAGCATAACTTCCGAATCTCCTGTCCTCGACTTGAAATTACTGTTTTACCTTTTTTTCTCATAGTTTAGTGTTGAAATATATATACACAAGGTGCCCAGTAAAGTTTGTAATTCTCCTCTTAACTGCTGAACAGTTATAGCTATAGTCATAAATGAGGTGTCTAAGTATGTATAGTAAAGGGGCTATGCACTACTAGATGAGACCACTGAAAGCTTCTCTTGATGGAAAACTGCAGAGTTAGTGCTCCTATCTTGAAAATGGTACAGGATGGAGGGGGGGGAAGGAGAATTACAAAGTAGTAGAGTATTATCGATTTAGTACGAAAAGCGATCTTATGGGCATTAATGGTAAAATGTAATTTTACACACATTTGTTTGTCTGTGATTTCCTACTGTGATGTAACGAAATAATATTGGAAAGAAAAAAAAAAAACTAGTTATTACAAAAAAAAACTTTATTTTCAATGTTCTCTCAATCATCTGCAATGCATATCTGGACTCTTATTTGAATTTCAAGTTGCACATATTTTAGCCTAACTGGTGACACTGTTACACAAGCATCCATAATGCGTCATTGAAGGTTCCGTAATGTTGACAAAAGGGTCACATGCACCTGATATTTGAGGTATCCCTACAAGAAAAAGTTCATTGATTGTGAAGGGCTGGTCAGATGAATGTATAGGCCACTCTTCAAAATAAAATAATACTAGATTATCTGTGTCCCCAATGCCTGCACCAGATATATTGCTTTACTTGTGACCTCTTGTGCGAAGGCAAGCAGTTGTGTTGGAACCATACATTCCAGAGTTGAAGCAATGGCAGGTTCTCAGAAAAATTAGGTATTAGGTCCTGCAAAAGTTCTAAATATTGTGTGCCTGTTAACATGCCCTGGTAAAATACTGGACCAATAAATCTGACACAGTAAATTCCACACCAAACATTAATCATAAATCACATATGAGGTTGAATGTTGGCAGAATATTTAGAATTTCCCAGTGTTCAGTAATGGGTTGTTCTGCTTATTGTACATTTCATTCTGCAAAAAGCATGCTTCATGTGTCCACTCTGTATCTACCAAGATTTTTTCTGGACCTCTGTCTAGTTCATGACAAATTTGCACCATGCATAACATTTTGTGGCATCTCTGTCCTGTAATGCTTGATAAGGTATTGGCTGATATGAAGGAGCATTTTTTATGTTTTGAATTTCCCAAATGCAATTTTTTGAGTGGCCATAGTTTTCACAGTTTCAGTTCTTTCTTGTGCTGTTGTTCGGATATGGAGGGGTATGATAAAACATCTTTTCCGGTTGTACCTTCTGTCCTACCTTTGCTGGTCTACCTGATTGAAGTATGCTAATCAAGCAACCTGTTTCCCTTAAACATTTCACAACCTTTAAGATTGTTTTACATGAAAGGGGATGGCCTTCGGGAAATTGTTGCTAACTAGTCTTGCACCCATATTCACTGTAAAGCAGAACCATTTTGCAATATTCATTTTCATAAAATCTCTCCATGACTATGAGCTTCAACATACAACCCCGAGAAGATATCTCTTTTATTACTATCTTAGGCATTCAGATGTGACATTTTATACGTATTTGCACAATACACTAATTTTACACAACAAGCACAAGTTGATGATGCATTTTGCAATCTGATTTTGTACAACTTGCATATTGTCTATTCTGTTTGTAAAGATAATCTGCACAAAGATGAACACCACAGGGTTTGAAGCCCTCTCAATTGGGAATTGGGTGGGACACCACTGTGCCATAATGCTGGTCATTTTTTTCTCCAAATGATAATCTTTCCTTTCATTCAAGTTTCGCGATGTCGCAGTTTTTGAAATCATGAAAAAACGTGCATTTTAAGCATTCTGTTTTTACCATTAATGTCCACAAGTGCCTTCTCCTACTTGTAGAAAAATGTAGCAAGTTTTATCTATAAAAACAGGTTTTTCAAAACATATAACAAACTATTAATGAAGAAAAAATCAAAACACTGATATCTTGGTTAGTATCAGAGTAGCTCTCTCGTGCTCATGTTCTGCTGTTTGCATTTAGCCATCTGTGACCTGCATCTCAGCTTCACATAACTTCTTCTGATATAGCCTCTTTGAAGCATCCAATGGTTAGCTTCCATATGTCATTATTTGGCATCATAAAGATTGAGTTATGGGAATTTGCATAACCAACCCGCAACAGTACTAAATTGATGATGCTTCTACAACTTTGTAATTCACTTTCCCCCTCTATCTTGCTCTGTTTTTGAGCTCTAACTTCATTGTTTTCTACCAGGGGGGTGCAGGTGGTATCAGTCATCTCATCTAGTAGCGCATAGCCATTATACTATACATAGACATCTCTTTTATGACTTATAGCTGCATCCATTCAAAAGTTAAGATGGTTGTGGATTTTAACAGGCATCCCATAAATATATATATATATATATATATATATATAAATTCATATTTTTCCTTATATTATTTTATTCTTACTGTATATTAATTGCTAAATAAAATTTTTATGAGAAAATTCTATTTCTAAAAATATTATTGTTGCAGGAATGGTTGTGGCCAGTTGGTTATTTTCTTCGTGCTAAACTGATATTTTCCAAAATTGTTGGTGGGAAACAAGAATTTGGCAAAGCATTAGCTTTTATTAAGCAAGTGATGTCCCGCCATTTCCTTGAAATACAAAAATCCAAATGGAGAGGGTTGCCTGAACTCACAAACAAAGATGGTGCTTATTGTAGAGATAGTTGTGTAGTTCAAGCCTGGAGTCATGCCACATTATTAGAAGTTTTATTTGAAATGGATGTTATGTGTTCAAATGACAGTTCTGATTGAGTGCCATAGTCTGCAGAATTTATTTCTGAAATTGTGTCAAAAATATACTTATACAACTGTTTAATTTTTTTTTATTCTAAAATATGTATATTTCTACAGAGTTGTATTTTATGTTATCTTCATGTTATATGTTTCAAATATTTACGTGTTATGTTAACTTGATTCCATGACTGAAAATTAAATACCTTTTATGAAACTGTATTATTCTGTTTTTCTTGCTGAATATGATTTCTTGAACCTTTTATTTGATTATCAGTTAAAGTTCATAATTTTTAATTTTCTTTTTAAGGTATTGATTAAATTTAAATGCATACATGCATACATTTAGTTTTTAAGAAGAAGAATTAATGCATGAAGACATTGATAGATGTACATTCAGAATGTTTGAATTAATGAAAAAAATTATACACATTAAATGTGTTCTTGTCAATTTGCTGTGTGTATTTGACTTTATTGAAGACTTTCATATTTCATAAGTTAATTTGGCTGTTTGAAAAATTTATATCAAAGTTTAATAACTTAATCTTATGCTATTTGATATATTAAATTCAGTAAAATAAATGCTTAGCTGTAGAAAGAGAATTAATATCCAAGTTATTTTTTCTGATTAGATTTTAGATCAAAATTTATCCAATGATTATGTTCTAAAGCCAAACTTTATGACTTATATTTAAAAAGAAAAATATAATAGAAATAAAAATTTATATTTTAACCGAGGTTTATATTAAATATTTTTGAAAAAAACAGTAAAAAAAATGTTCAATACAATATTTTACAAAGAACAGATTTAGCCACCCAAAGTGCTAATTTTTTCAAAATAATTATTAAATTACTCAATTAAATATTAGAATTAAAGGATGAAATATTGAAATGGATAATAATATAAGCTACATGTAATTAAAATGAAAGCAAACAATAAATTGTTAAACTGAATACATTTTAATCTAAAAGTAATTAAAACTAAAGGAAACGGTTAGTTATTAAATTGAATATATTTTAAGCTAAATGGAATTAAATTTAAAGGAAACAATAACTTATTAAACTGAATATAGTTTAAGCTAAATGTAATTAAAATTAAAGGAAAATATAAATTGTTAAACTGAATATATTTCAAGCTATATGTCATTAAAATTATATACAATTTAATGCAATATAGGCTACATGTCATTAAAATTATACATAATTGAATGTAATACTAGCTACATGTAATTAAAATGGAAGCAAATGATAAATTGTTAAATTGAATACATTTTAAACTAAAGAAAACCAAAACGAAAGGAAACTATTAATTATTAAACTGAATATATTTTAAACTAAATGTACTTAAAATGGATGGATACTGTAAATTGTTTAATTGAATGTAAAAGAATATAGAAAAATTTAACACTAAGCCTATGGATAGAACCGTAAAATTGAGATATTTGAATAACATCCTAGTTAGTTATTATAGTTAAAATTACCAAGTGTTTATATTTATTAGAGTTAAAATCATTAAGTATAATGTTAAAGAATATAGAAATTTTTTTCATTAAGTTTATGTATAGAACCATAAAATCAGGAAACGGAATATGGTTATAAAAAAAAATCTAATTTAGATATTAAAAAATTAGAAAAGTAATCTGTGGTATGCCCATTTATAGCCTATCAAAAACAATAGCCCTTTAGGTGGCTAATAATTTAAGTGTTGTCAGGTTTCTGGCAACAAGTAAAAATGTTTCCCACACACAATGGTAGCGCTAGCAGTCGACACATAATATTTCACTAGAATTTAAAATAAACTTTGTAAAAGTAAAATAAAATACACATATATAAAGGGTCTTCAATATAATTTCTTTTCACTTTCATCATCCTAAAAAGTATATTGATTCATAAGAAAATATCCGATTAAAATTGTTATTGAACTATTATTATTGTTTTGATTGTTGTGTTATTAGAACTCTTTCAACAGTCTATTTTTGTATAGCACTAAGTATCTTCTTAATTTTGAAACGTGGTCAGATAAAAGAGGTTGATATCTGAACTTACATTCTATATCAGTTTTCTATGTTATTTCAAAATATTTATTTTTTTATTAATTACAGAAACTCAAATCTTCTGATCAGTTGCCTAATTATTATTTCATTTGAATCTCATTTGCTCAAATAAAAATAAAAGCCAATTACAGATTCTTTACAAGAAATTATTCTAATATTCAATAGGAAACATATTATTTGAAAGTAACTTGCCAAGTTAAAAAAAGAGTAAAACAGTACCGAGAGAATGGTAGTGGTTATGAACTTATGGAGTTGGAGTACAGTGCCAAATCGGGTGTCATCCTAACCACTTGGCTGTGGTTCAGGATTACTTGGTCTGTCATCAGTCGCCCTCTTATTTCTTTGAAGTGTTATGTTAATTAACATTCAATCAAAACAGTATAAAACAAATTAAAAATCCAGGTTGTTTTAGATCTCTTTGAAGCAAATTGTATTTTTATGAAAACACTATACATTAAAAATAGTGAGAAGTTAATAAATGTTTGATTATGAATAATTACCATTGAGATTTATTCATGAAATCTATAATTATATTTTTTCGTGATAAAAGATAATGCAATATAGTTTTATATAACTAGCTTCTAATCTAATTCATGTATATATTAAGTTGATTTATAAACAATGTGTCAAAATCTTATACCTTTGGGGCAAAATATATCGATGAGAATTTTATCTGGCTTATAAGCAAGTGAATATTTTCAGGTTATGATAATTTTCCCTTTTATAATGAATAGAGAACTACACTTAAAATTTCTTATAAAAAATATATTGTCTTATAAGATTCTAAATCTAATTTGATCCTTACATAAAATCTTCTCTAAATCAATTTTTTTATTAGCAGTCATTAATGCTATTTATTATGTCAAAAACTGTAATTGAAACTCGAATATTGCATTGCTAAACAAATTAGTTCACCCTGTATTCAAATTATTGTTCTATTAGAGTTTGGCATTGTTTTTATAACTTTTTATATAGCTATTTATAAAAGCAACTTTTTGACTGTGACTATATAATATAAATAAATAAAAATAAACTCTGTGAATTGTAACTATATATAAAATAAACAGGTCAGCAAAACAATTATTACTAGTTTTAAAGTAATTATATTTTTGGAAAGCGACTTTTATTTTAATTATTAGCAAATATAGCTTGATATTCTCATTGAAAATATTGATTTCTTACATTTGTACTCAAATTCTATATTAATAAGGCCTAACACAAGTCATCAAGTCTTCTGAAAATATCAAATCTTGTCCACACTTCTTCACCGATGGTTTCCAGTTAAGGCAAAAGATGAATAATTTTTTGCTACTTGGATGAGGATAACTTCCTACATCTTCAGGACAATCAAACCAGTCTGGAGTTTCTCCTAAGTCATCGATGATGCAATCTACATCATCTTCATCACAATCTGTTTCAGGAGCTGTTACACGGGGTTTTTCTGTAGTTGTTGGCTCTTCCGTTTCTGTGCTGAGCGTTGTTGTTTCAGGTTCATCTGTAGATATTGTCGTTGGTTCTTCAGTTTCAGTAGTCGTTGGAATCTCTGTGGTTGTTGTGGGAGTAGTCGTTGGAGTCTCTGTGGTTGTTGTGGGAACAGGAGTTGTAATTTTTACTGTTGTTTCGGCAATAGTGGTTAATTCTGAAACGACAAAAAAATGAGCAGTTTTCTTAACAGAGTTTCACATATATTTTTAAATTAAATCTTATAATAACATTTTGATGACTTCCGAATGTGTTTTCTGAAGTATTTTTTTATTAAAAAAAAAAAAAAAAATGAACGAGTTGTGTATTTCAAACTTCATTTTAAAAAAAAAACTATTGAACTGAAAATTAAATTACTCAACTGCTGGTACATTTCCATTTCCATGCAGCCGGGGCTGATGCACGTTAAATCTGTTCGGTGCCCGAAGTCCTCCCGTTGGTGTGGGGTTCCAGCTCAGGTGTCGTCCTCGTCATTTGACCGTGGTTCAAAATTACGAGATCCGTCGCCAATAGCCCTCGTGTTGCTTCTAGTACGACGTTAATAAGAAAACTAAAACTAAACCTTCATTTTCATGCTCAGCTGCGACAAGAAGAAAGGGATATCCTGGTCTTTGAATCGTGAATTTAAAATCCTATTCCTTATTGTCAATTAATTCCTTATTACCTTATTAAATACTGAGGGGTGCTACACGATCTAATGATCCTTAATTATTGAGTTGTGATCGCCAGTTTAGGTGGCTTCCGCATCACTCGATGTTGATTCAGAATTATAAAATCCTTTGCGATTATCCCATTGTGTAAACTCTGTAGAAATTAGAAATGTCAACCGAACTGTAAACCGTACATGTTCTTTTTTTTTTTTTTACCTGTGCTTTTGCGATATCCGGCCAGCATTTTTAATACAGACAATTGCCCGTCAGACTAAGACCACAATTTAGAAAAATCAATTTTCTTTCTATTTTGTTAGTTTGACATCCTCTATAAATCATATTATTCCAATAATTAACTTTCTCTTGATAGCGTAGCCGCTGTAGCCTAGAAGTTACAGTCGTGGACTTGTGGCCGGCGTTTCTTTCAACGAATCGTGTGTTCGAGCCTTAATGCAACTAAAGACCTGTCGTGTAGCAGGGCTGGCGCATGTAAAATCTGTCGTGTCTCAAAGTCCTCCCGGTGGCGGGGTGTTGACGTTTGGAGAGGTACCAATTCAGGTGTCGTCCTCGTCACTTGATCGAGGCTCAAAATTACGAGATCTGTCGCCGATAGTCCCCGAATTGCTTCAACGTGCGACGTTAATAAACAATCATAATCACTCGGGATGGTGTGAAAAGTAATGCCACTGTTCATGATAAGATCTAAAGATAAGAGAATGCTGCCTTCTAATGACTCAAAGGTCGAAACAGCAACCACACCACAGAGATTATATTTGTTTCTCTTGATCGTAAGTTAGCATAAGCTGAATTCCTTTCACTACCAGGATATATAAATACGGAAACCTAAGTATTCTTTATAACATTAATTTACATTTCGAAAGTAATCTGATTTAGCTGTTTCGCCATAAGCCCTAACTGTCACACACTCACTATTTTGAACATATGTGTATCCTCATTTCCATTTTACCCTTGCGAAATTTTATCGTTCTGTTTCGTGGACCTCGATAGTCCTTGTAATCATAATAGAAAGCTCACGGCGATGCTTGAGCTTTGGTTCTATATACTAAAGACCATCAAACGGAATAAAGGGAATTCTTCTGATGTTAACTCTAATTGGTATTCAAAATTCGAGCGTTGTGTGGGAATTCAGAAAGTGAGGCATCAGTTAAAGTGTCAACCTGATCGTGGCTCAAAACTGTGATATCTATCGCCAACATAGTTCTTATGATGTTCAAAAATAACATTAATTCAAACTACAAATTTCTATTTCGTGAGTCTAAAAACATATTCACACAGTTACTATCATCTGTAAGGGTAGTTTAATTTAACTTCCTTAATTTTTGGTGATCCAATTAAATTAAAATTATTTTCAAATTCATTGTGCTTCAAATTTAACAAAGGTATTTTTTTGTTTACAAGTAAAAGTTTCAATCAAAACTCTACCTTTAATAAAAAGAGTATTACTTAGAACAAAGAATGTGCATTGAAAAATAAATTGAAATTAAATATTTGTTAGTAATCAATAAGAAAATTTTTTGCATAATTTTTATAATTCAAAGAAAACCAATAAAAATTTTTCTTAAAAAACCCGTTCAGTTAATGCAACCAATATTAAAATTTCATTTTATTAAACCATAATTTGGCTTTGAAAATTTCCCTTATTGATAGATTTTAGTTTTTATTAGCGTCGCACTAGAAGCAATACGAGGGCTATTGGCGACGGACCTCGTAATTTTGAACCACGGTCAAGTGACGAGGACGATACCTGAGCTGACACCACTCTCCTAACTTCCACACCATGCCAACAGGAGGACTTTGGGCCCGACAGATTTTACATGCATCAGCCCTGCTACACGGCGGATCTTTAGCGGCAATGCTCGAACCCTGACTGAACGAAAACCGCCGGCCACGAATCCGAAACCATGACCACTAGGCTACCGCGGGTACCTTCTTCAATTGAATTAATATAGACTGTCAATACAAAGAATTAATTTATGCAATTTTAATTATTTCGTGTGTTTGACTGCATTAAATTTTGTTCAATGATCTATATTATTGCTGTTTAAATGTAGCGTTTTTGGTTGTCCGACCAGGCTTTGGTCCAATATCTGCCGGATTTCTTAGAAAGTATTGTATATAATGAGTGTATATAATATATACGCTCTATTATTGTATATAATAATATAATAACTACATAAAATAATGTTGTATATAATAATATAATAACTACATAAAATAATATTGTATATAAT